>JAWWLV010000179.1:7228514-7307485 GCA_035041135.1 Platyrinchus mystaceus
TTAAAAAAAAAAAAAAAAAAAAAAAAAACAAAAAAAAAAACACCAAAACAAGACTGGCTACAACTCTCTGGCAGATTTATAGGAACCTCCGTTTTTCACTTTTCAAAACACTTTAGCAAAGCTCCAGAGATGAACAACGTATCACCCAAGTTCTGGCAGTTATGCAAAGGATTGTACACACAGTTCCCAAAGAGTAAACATGCAAAAATCAATCCCAGGGAATGACAGAAAGCGGAACTAATTAAAGACACCAAAAGCAAAAGAGATCATTTTCTAAGACAAACGTGTCAATATTTATCACATAAGTGAAGTTGGTGCCCTAGTGAGCCCGGTGGTGTTTATAAACATACATCTGGCACAATAACTTGTTGGTAATTGCAAAATGAATGCTAATAAAATATGTATAACTACTTAAGCCCTGCACTAGGCCACTCTTAAACTGTTGCTTTAGCCTCTTATCAAAGCTTAAACATCACATTGTCTGACAGCATCCTAAAGTTCTGTAAGGACCAGACATTTGTCACTGTTCCCACTTACATTATAACTTTTTGACTTCAGTAGAGTTGCCTTTGCTTACACCAGTGCAAGGAGACAGATTCAGAGCATGAAGCCTTCATTCCTCATCTTTCTTTCCTTTGTTTTTATCACCCTGCAAGTCCAGTAGCTGTTTAACAGAGCTCCCCTGGGCTCTCCTGCTTGTGTTGCCATTCCTACCCAGTGCTGATTACCCCTTCATCTTGCTGGAGGTTTTCTTGGCATCAGAGGTGAAACATGTCCTCAGGATTTTATTCCCTGCTACTAGCCTGCCTTATGCTCTGACCAGAGAGTTTAAATCAGTGGGTTTTCACTCCCCAGAAATGAGGGCAACAAAAGTGCATTTAGGAGGAAAGGATGTCTTCTGTCTTCCTTAGTCCTGACAAAAATCACCAGAGCTACTGTAATTTTTAAAGCTTTGCAATGGTCAAGGTGATGCTGGTGTGGTTCTGTCACATGAGGTTTTCTCTAATTCCTTGTAAAGCACAGCTCTAGAGCTGATCAATGCAATTCAGCTCTGCAGATCGAAATTCCTTTCCCCCATCAATACAAATGGAATATTGCAAAATGAAGGGGAAATCTGCAGCAAACCTGCACAGCAAAGAAGAGTTAAAAAAGAGCACTATGGCTCAAGAGCTTTACTTTAAAGTTTGGGGTTTGGGCTTTGGAAAATTTAAGGCACTGTTTCTTTCTATTTTTTGATTGTCTTGGGTGGAAATTTGACTGTAACAGCAAGAAAGCCAGGTTGTATTCATCATTTGACTTTATTTCTATTTGGTTGGTTAGGAAGAGAATTTCCTGTCTGCAGGAAAGGTCTGTGCTTTGGAAAGAACACTTTATTTCAGGTGGATTGAAACATGATCTGCCGGAGCTGACACAGTGAATGAAATAAAGTTCAGGAAGTTTTCACTGCTGCCTGAAAGGAAATTTTATCAGACCTGACATCCCTGATGTTAGAAGTTACAGTGTTCACAAAGGGGCATTTTCTAACTTTTCTGTGACTGATTCCAGTTCAGGCTCTTTATAAGTAGCTCTTTCCCCTTTTCAGAGCTGCCTCCTGCTCTGGACCATCACTAGCACGAGTGGTGCCATTCTGAGATGGTTTGAGGAACTGGTGCAACTGAAAACAAAACAAAACTTCCTTTTTCTTTTTTCTTGCCCCTATCCGGCCAAGTTACCTGAGTAGTTTCTCATAGGTTTGCACAGCCATAGTTGAGGGGAAGGAGTGAGTGCAGCAATAAAAGGCCCAGGGAGAGGGATGGATTAAGCCAGTGTTGCCACCAAAAGTTGTTCATATGGGACCATAATCACTGTATCATTTCATTATCACATAAGGACTACCTTGTTTCCTTAAATCAACTCATCCAAATCCCCACGGAGTTGATTCATGTGTCTGAGGAAGATGTATTAAGTACCATGGGTGGATAAGAAGCAGATGTTTGGTGTGAATGTTAAAAATTCCAGGACAGCTTTTGCAAGGACAGAGACTGCTCTGGTGTCCTTGGCCTCCTTCCCTGTATTGTGTGTTGTTTGGACACACTGCAGAGATGGATGCTGCAGTCATGTTTAATGTAAGGCACCTATCAAAGGCATCCCAGAAGCCCAGGGCACACGTGAAATAACTGTAGATAAAAGAGGGAAAGATCATAAACGAAAGGAAGGCAGAAAGAACAAAATGTGTTTGTCTAAGGGAGAAAGAGGAGGCAATCCTGAGCACAGCTGTAGGAATAATGACTCCTGGGAAGTAAGCAAAACACAAGGAGGTCAGTGCACACTGATCAGGTGAGGATGCTCAGTTGGCATTTGTAGTGAACAAGCTGGTTGTTGTTCCTTACTATTTTTGGAATTAAGTAAAAAGAGAGAAAAATTTGGATCAGCCAATAGTTGGACACTGCTAAACTAACCTGCTCCTCACCTCCACTCCATCCCCAGTGATTGGAGAAAAAGCCTCTCTCACACACCTACACACTTTCTTAAGTCAGAGATTCCCCTGATTTCAAGGGCTGGTAGATGCAGAGGCAGCCCTGAGGGTAAGGTTGGAAAAGCCAGGCTTTGGTTTCAAGTTTGCAGAAGTGATGTTTGTTTGTTTGTTTGTTTGTTTGTTTTTCCTGCTAACTGGGCCTGTTGTCAGTAATGGACAAGGTAAACATTTACACGTGAGAAATAAAGCACAGACAAATGAGCTGAGTAAAGTGGTTAATGGTGTGAAAAGGATTCACATCTCTTGACTCCCTCTTCTATGTTTTATCCACAAACCCATTTTTAAGTCATGGGATACTTCTGAGTTTGTGGTGAATTTAAAGAATACATTACATCTTCAACACATATATATATATTTACAAAGCCAAAAGAGTTTTCTCACTATGGAAACCACTTATAAACAGTTCTACCTACATTAAATAGGCAAGAAATAAGACGAAGTACTTTAATGGCTGCAAGCAACTGTATTTTCATATCTACAAATTGGAGCAAAGAAACTTAGCATCTTTGATTACACACTAGTCAAAGGTTATACCTGCAAGCAATTAATGAGAGACGCTTTTAATCCAACAGTGTCCTGGTCTCTCCAGCCTCCACAGAGACCTTCTGCCTTTTTTTGGGCCACAACCACCTCTGTCTTTGTTGTGGAACAGATAAATTGATAGTAGAGGTTATCCCACGGACAAGTTTCAGTATTTGAGACCCACATGTGGCAGACAGACAAACACAACAGTGAGCAGGCAGTTCATAACCCAGATGAGCACAGGGAATGGGAAAAGCAGTTCTGTGCAGGTCCAAACACAGCCAGTTATCAGGAAAATCTCAACCATGATATTTGTGTCACCGTGGAACCATTTTCCCAAGCAGAATAACAGAAGGCTTGAAACCTTCATACTTGGATCATCATCTCATGAATGGTTTAATTGACCTGTGTATGGTACGACTGCATTGCAAAGACATTTTAACTCCCTACAGGGCTCTGCAGGGCTCAGCTGTGATTTTAAATGAATGAAAACAGTGTAACATTTGGAAAAAAAAAAAGTATTTCCTCCTTGTGGTTGTTACCTGCTGACTTAAGGATCCCATCTAAATGAGCTCTCAGTTAGGGAGCCCCCATGAGACCCCACGTTGACCTGGATAGTGTTCATTTCTTTGAAAACTCCTTCCACCAATGTTTGTCTAGGCTGGGAAGAGGGAAGGGTTAGATGGAGAGTTACCTTGAGAATTAGAAGAACATAAAAAAAAAATCCAGGAGGAATGAGGGTGCACCTAAGAAAGCAGGAAACACCTCGGGAGGAAACCTTCAGCATCTGAAGCCAAACGGGAGGAAAAAAGGGAAAGTCAGGAAAAGTTAAAAAGAAAAATACTCTGTCAAAACCGTTCACTGAAGCCCCAGAGCTGCCTTGCTTTCATTCACTGCACTGAAACATTATGTTCCTTTGAATGCAGCTCTCTTTTACGAGCAGCAGTGGGAAAATGAATAGCAGCTGATGTTTCACATACCTGACCTTCCAACCTGACACGGGGCCTTGCAGTGGGACTAGAAAAGCACAGCAGGAGCTCAGCAGTGACAAAGGTGCTCAAACAGTGCTTAGATGGCCTTTCCCTCACACCACAGCTCTGCTCTGGGGGTTTTCATGGGGTTGGGTCTCGTGCTCACCCTCTGCACTGGGATAAATTTCACTATTCCACTTGTTCGCGTGTGCAGATGCCCGTATTTCAATAGGTGGGATCACAGCAAATTAAGAACTTTCAGATCTTAGTTTATATCCCTAGACTTCCTTTTCAGTCAGCTTTATTGTGGAAATACAAAGAAATTGAGAAAGGACTGGAAATTTGAGTAACACAAACACAACTGATGCTTCTATAGTAAAACCAAAAACAAACAAACAAAAAACTAATGGTCCTTTGTCTCAACTTTGCATTTTGGGGGATATTTGGTATTTTTTTGCTTCAAAGCTGGATTCCTCCTTTATAAAACCAAGCAAACAGGATTCCACCTTCCTAGAGAACCATCTGAGGTGGGAAATAATCCAAATTCTACCATGTAAAAGAAATGAGGCAGCATAAGATGCACATGGCAGGGATTGCTTTCCCAGTTATTCCAGACACAGGAGTGATAAAACATTGCATTGTTTTCCTTTATTTTCAAAATCCACCTCATTTCAGAAGGTTATCAAGACTTGTAGCAGGGTTTTCTCTGATTTATTGTATGTGAACGGTTTCTATCTTGCTCTACTGGCTTGTTGGTGCCCCCTCGTGTTTAAAAGAACATGATAAAGATCAATTGTGTCCATGGAGAAGAACTTAAGTAACTATACCTAAGAAAGGTGTGAAAATTAGGGCAGAGGAGAGAAAAAAAAAAAAAAAAAAAGAAGATTTTTAAAAGCTTTTTTTTCAGAGTTGAAAACAGAGCTTTAGCTTGTAATTTTCCAGAGTTGTTTTTACATTATTCCAGATGTTACTAAAGCCACTGATAAATTACAGGTGCTTAAAAGTTTAGAATTATCGTATTTTTGAAGTATTCTAAAAATATTCAAAAAGAACACTGTGGTTTCTTCTCTTTATTCAGGTTTCACGTTCCCATGCATATAATCAATAATCAAATAATACTCTCTGTGCCCTGGTGGTGAGAGGTATCTGTGGGCTTGTTTTCAGGTAGCATTATTTCCAGGTGTGTGAGTTGTTGGGTGTGCAGGTTATACATGAGAAAAAGGAGCCGGAGCAGAATCAGCCTCTGGGAATTCTCTTATTGTGTCACTGGTCCCTTTCAGACCTTGTGCCAAGTACCTCACCTCATAACTCTCGATATCCTCATCCTCAGTACATGTGTTGGCATCTTCCCATGGGAATTCAACCTGCTGTTAAGGTGTAAAAGAACTGTGTAGAAACAAATTATATATATATATATATAAAGGACTTGTCTTTTTAGCATTGGAATAGCTGATAAAATAGGCCAAAGAAAAGTTGCATATGTGGTCACTAATGACCAGATCTCCCCCTTAGTCTTGCGCAGTAACATGGAATGGGAAAAATAAAATAGAAAAACAAAAAAAAGAAGCCTGGTTTTCAGTTCCCGGATGAACACAGATGGATTTGGGTCAGTAGCACGTTGGCAAGTAAACATTTTGCCGTGGTCCTGGAAGAAAATTGCATCCATCAAGTTAGCTGTGACTCAGGAGCACAGGAGGAACCCTGTCAGCAATAGAGCAGCTGAGAAGGAGTGCCAGGCTATGGCAGCGTGTTATGGGATGACCAGATGTGGGCTGGGTGGGTGGCAACCATCCCAGCAAAATACAAGGCTCCAGGAGATTTTAAGAGCTCTTGAAGGTCCAGTGTTTTGAAAGCAAGAGCTGATTTTGAGAGGAAATGGCCAGAACCATCAGAAATGTGTGTGAATGTATCTATTTCCCACTTTGACCTACATAGATAATAGGCACAGGACTTCTGAAAACCACTCAGATTCAGTTCTCATCTGTGCTGCTGGGAAAAGCAGCTTCCCCCTGAAAAAAAATACCTCCTTCATGGGGGACATCTTGGATCACAGTCCTGACAAAAATAGGTGTGGAACACCCTTTCCCCTTTCCTTGCGGACAGATGTGCGTTTGACAGTCTGGAGGGCGAGCTGCAAAAAAAATTCTCAAATGACAGATCAACTCCTGAGTGGTACAATTAAAAAGATTTATTAAGATTAGGGGGGGAGAAGGTGGCATTGCAGCTGAAGAAATGGACTGCATGTCACACCTACCCCTGATATGAGCTAATCAGAGAAGTTTGACTTGGGCTTAGTCACGGTGAATAAGACTCTGGGAGTGTACAGACTTCTTTTATCAAATCTTTTTATCCCTCCTTGTCCAGCCCTCCTCTCTTATCTAAACCCAGCCCATGGCTACAGGCTTTTGAGTCACCTTGGGTTTGTCACCCCTTCTGGCTTTGCCTGACTTCCCACCCTGATTTTCAGCTGCTTTGAGGAAAGCAGAGACCTGGGCTGTGGGAACACGCAGGACCCACTTGCTTTTAAAACACCAGTGTGTGCTCTGCGCTGCAAGTGATGCGTTTTTTATGGCTCATTTGTGGACAATAGCAAATGGCACGGCTCTCTTAATCTTAATTACCCATCTGGGTATAGACAGGCCAGTTACATTCACAGATATAACGCAGGGAAGTCTGTGGTGTTCAATCCCACCAGGAAACAATCACCGCCGCATTATTTTATTTATAGAGATTCAAAGCACAACATAAAAATGTCTGTATTCTTTCTTGGATCCATTTGACATTCAAAGACATGCACATGGAGGATACAACCATCCCTGACTACCAAGACCAGGACTCACCTGTTGCAGGTGATGCTCTGTCCTGCTGAGATCTGCATACCCCGTCTCAGAGGGATGATTGAGTATTAAAACATCCTTCTTCAAATATTTCTGCATTTCTTTCTTTCGGTACTTGCCCTCCAGAAACACGGTTTGAGGCTGAAAAAGTGAACACAACTTTAACCAAGCTCACCATTCTCAGTTTCTCAAGCAGGTCACTGGCATTCATGTTTTGGAAAATAATGGTGAATCTCTCTGAACCTGCTATTGACTCAGCCCTGGACTGGGTTCTCAGCTCATTGTTCTCTTGTTTCCAGGGAGTCCTCACAGAGATCCCAACTGAATTCGTGATTCATGTGTTTAAAACACAAACACCTTGGAGATAAACTGTGGATATTTAACAAAAAACCCAACCCAAACAACCAAACACACAAAAAACCACCCGGTAACCACCAGTTGCAACAGAATATATGAAAGTATAGAATCTAAACCTACAGTTCAGTGATAGTCTCATGTGTAACTTCATTGGGAATGTCTCATGTCCATGGAAAGGCCTTATAATATTTGTAGGTAATTTCTGTATAGACCAGTTTAGAGCACTGTAGGAATTAAATTCTGAAAATCAGACATATCAGCATATTGTGGAATATTACCCACATATTAGTGCAACACGTTCTTTGCTGTTATACCACAAATGGTGCTGTTACTACTTCAGGTCTTCACTCGTTTACAGAAGTCCAAATTTTCTACTTTTTGGGAAGTGTTGTTGTAAAATAATGGTCTGAAATTGTCAGGTGCCACTGCGAAAAAATGCCCTCGTGACAGGATCACACACCCCAGGGGTGGCAGAAACCTGGAAAGTTCATACAGGTCTTTCCAGCTGTGGCCACACTGCCAGCTGGAAACACCTGAGTGAAGATGAGCAGCCCCAGCATCAGGCAGATGGGAGCTGTGGAAAGGGAGGGATCCTTGAGAAGTCACCAGGGAATAAAAAGACCTTGGGCATCTTCTCTTGTGGCATCTGGGCTGGATGCAGGAAAGGGAGGTCAGTCTGGGCTCCTGGTGCTTGGGAGGTGGGATGGACAGGGAGCAAAACACCACGGTTTGGGTCTGTAGGTGTGACCTGTGTTTTCCTGGGGGGGCTGGAAGGACCAGCATCTCCTTCTGCAAGTGCTGTCAGATCTCTGAGCTTTACAGAGTCTAATCTTCAGTGGATAACAAATCTTGAGCTGTTTTAGTGTCCTATCTGCTGATAATGAACGAGGATATGAAAGTATTTAGGTCCTGGCATGCGAAAACCATCGCTGCTCGTGGCAAAACTCCCATCACCGTTAATGAAGTGCTAAAAACTTGTCTCTTAGTGGGCTGCCAATCTGTGCAGGACGGTAATTCTGCTGTAGAATGACTGTAGCACATGGGCTGCAGCCTTCCAGCATCCGAGCCACTTAAAGGGTATTAGCCCGAGTCATTGTTAGTGCTTCTTTGTATCTTATAACAAAAGGCTTCGCTGCTTCAATTACAAATGGTGAAACAACTGCGGCTTAAAAAAAGAAGTTGCAGAAAACACTTAGACTTTTAAATGCGTGTTGAGGGAGATGCTGGCTCCCACAAATGCAAAGAGTGGCAAGTGGATCACAGGGAAACGCTTCACCCCTTTTTTCCTCTTTATGATTCAAGTGACTAAAAGCTCTAAGAGTAACTTCTGCTAAGCAATTTTATATATAATACACATACATATATTTTTACCTCCAATACTTATGACCAAAGGGGCATGGGCAGGTTGTAGCTTGCAGCTGCAGTTTGCACGTGGGAGCATTGTGGGCTGATTTTTTGCTTTGGACTGTACAGAACAAAAAAAGAAAGAAGAAAAGCAAAGATACATGAGAACTATTCTGATTTTTCCTATCCTGGTTACCTGAAGATTCAGTTCAAGGGGGTAATCAGTAGCTGCTGCTGTTAGTCACAGATCAAAGAGCAGGGAACATGCACTGCTATGTCTAATGGAAATGGCTGTGGACCAGCAGACTTGCCCTATAGCAAGAAGGGATTGAGATTAGGAAAAACTTCTCTAAATGCAAGGGTAATTTTAAGCATAGCACCAGATTCCCTCAGGAGCTTGAAATGGATGATGGCAACCTCATCAAAAGGAGTCAGGAAACTCAGATCAGCAGTAGCTTGGGTCCAGTTGAATCTGCCTTGGGATAGAGAGGGGGACTGGATCCAACTGCAGAGGGTTTTAAAAAATTGGGAGTGGGCTCAGTTTCACTCCCCCACCCCTCTGGCTGGTGCAGCTGTGCAAGCCAAGGCTGTCATAATTTCCTTCCATCGACAGCAAGGGGAGAATCCGAGACCAGCTGTGACTCACATGGTCTGAGTCAAATCTTCTCCCTCGCCGTTCCCGTGAACACAGCTTACAGCATCTTCTAATTTCATTTCAAAGCCCTGGCTGGGCTCTTGGGTGGTGTTACTTTCAACTCTAAATTGCAGAGGGGAGAAGTGGGAGGTTCCTCTGACTTCTTGTAAAATGACACTTGGAAACTTCGGCAGCATTAATGGGAAAACCCTGCGTGTTTCCCATCCTAGCGCCTAATAGCAACCAGTGAAAGTGTTTCATGGGGACGTGAGAAAGGGAATAGTCCTCCCATATGCAGAAGCAGGGCGGGGGATTGTCTCTTCATTTCTTTTTTTTTCTTGTGCAGAACTTCATTTTCCACTTCTCTTGCATCGTCTAAACTTGTGAAAATCGGTCATCCTAAGTATTTATTCTTAATTTAGGCAGTGCGTGGTGACCCCCAGGCTGCTTCTGCCACTGGCACAGGCAAAGACCTGCAAGGTAGTGGATGTTTGTCACTATGGACATTGTTTTATTCAGTCCTTAAGCCACCTGCAGCTTTGAGCATATATTGGTGCATTGTTATTTACAAACAGCAATGTTTTTCTCACTCAACTTTGGCAAAACGTTAAAACACACACAAACAAATATTTAAAAAAAAGAAGCAGAGACTGTTCACAGCAGTAATATTTAACATAAGCATGCACAGATGTGCCTGTGCTTGACATGAATGAGTTAAAAACATACAAAATATTCTGTGCTTTAGGTACATGAGCTCTGTCTAAATGCTGAATGTTATCCAGCCAAAAGACCTGCCATACTCTGAGGTCCATTTAGCCCAGGGCCCGGTGTTTGTCAGTGGTAAGTAGCAAGGAAAGGAGATTAGAAACAGAACATCCTTCCCCACAAATGCCTTTCCAACCATCAGAGATTTAAGAGCTTACTGAGCTGAAATTTTTAGCCAGACCACTTTGTACAGTAGACACCACTGGAGCTATTTTGCACAAATATTTCTCACCCCTTTTCCCCAAAAAAATTCCTTCTGACTTGACTCGTCTCTCATGAAAATGTAACAATGTTCTGCGTCCATAGTTTTGTTATATTTACCATTATATAGTAATTTACATAATAATATTATAGTTTCAGTTTACTACATGGAAAAAACCCCTTTTCTTATTTATTTAATCTTGCCACCTGCTTCTTTCTCTGAGTATGCCTTAGTTTTTATATCGTGACTTAGCATTCCCTGTTTATCTTCCCCACGTTGCCTGTGATTTTGGGGCTCTCTGGAACCCGATTCTGTGCAACACATCCTTTTTTTTTTCACTTGTGAGTCAATGACAGGCAGGCAGTGTGTTGTGTGTAGTGGTGAAGGTGAGGAGCAGGGGCTCCACTGCTGTCACAGCCACGGCCAGGGCTTGTTTCACCATCATGTGATTGTGTTCATGCTGTTTTCGGGTGGCTGCCAGGGATATGGGCTCTTATCTCTGGATGCCCCAGCTGAACAGAGAGCTGGAGTGTATCCCTGCCTTCACTGAGTGCCCCTCAAAAGTGTAAAAGACTTCATAAAAATAGTTCAGAGGCAAAACTCCAAGGCAAGGGAGGAGGTTGGTGGGCTGGTTGGTTGGTTTGGCATTTGGGATGGCGGGGCCGGCGTTGTAAGCAGGCATTTCCTCGGAGCGTGAGCGCCCTGAACACCCAGAGCCTTCACTCAGCTTCCAAACACAGGAGCCAAGAACTGCATTATTATTGTTACAAAGGTACACAGTACATTCTGCAGGAGCAGACTGTAAATATTTCCAGCAATAGGTGTGGATGCCAAGCTTCACTGTCGCCTTCCTAACCGCTAAGAAGGCATTTTTGTTTTATGGCACAGACAGTGGACCCTCCATCCCTTTGCCATCCTTCTCACAAGTATGTGTTGGGATGGCACACTGGGTTTATCACACGCTGAGGAGGAAAACTGGAGCTGGAGTCTCTGCTTCCTGTCATCCCAACAGCCTATTTTAGCTCGTGGGGCTCTTGAAAAGACAAATCGTGTTTCCTCTGCTCTCGTGCGTGGTCGGAGCCCGAGCAGCCCCACTGCTCAGTTCTGTCACTTCAGGTGCACCAGTGGTCCAGCCCTTGTTAGTCTGCAATTAAAAAGGCCATGTGCCCACACAGAGGAGCCCAGGGAATATTGACAGGTAAAAGAAATAGTGTGGAGAAGCAGGACAGAGGGATGGAGGTCAGGCAGGCTCCGTCCAGATGTTTTCCCACTGTCTTTATATCAGTTTCCAAGAACAGGCTTCTCCACAGCAGGCTCAAGGATCTGCTAGAGCTCATCTAGGGGAGTGGGAAGGAAGCTTGTTGTCCTGCCTCTCAGTGCTGCTGGGTGGAGCACAGGTTCCACAGCACACTGAGATTTTAATGTATTTTAGTTTTCAGGACACTTTAAAAGTAAGGGTTGCCCATTAACATTTAAACACCTGGAATTGAGGGAATAATGTCAACTTTATTTCTATTTTTTTTCCATGCTTGGAGCTGGAATACAAGCTTAATTTTGGAAATGCTGCCTGTCAGACTAAAACTTCCTAAAGCCTGTTACGAAATGATGTCACCAATCAGCTGGTCGACCTCTGGCTGGGCTTTCAGTAGGGAATTACCCACAGAAAAGGTATCACTTCAGTGGTGAAGGCACATTCTGTGCCTGCCCTGCCCATCCAGGCTGGGTTCCCACCCTAGCTGTGCTCAGCAGATGCTCATGGAGCTTGTGGTCATGATGAGATAGGACACTGGAATCCGGCATTATTTCCAGATTGCTTTGTGTTTCACATCCGTAAAACAAATATATGTGTTGGTCTTGTGCCCACATTTGGTTCTGTCGCAAATCTCCATCCAAAATAAATTAATTTTAGGCGAAGGGAAAAGAGCACGTTCCCAAGTGCCTTTGATCCTGGGTTAAGCAAGCTGGTAATTGAGGCTTCAGTGCAACACAATCTACTTGCCCTCTCTTCTGCT
Organism: Platyrinchus mystaceus; assembly: GCA_035041135.1. Lineage (NCBI taxonomy): Eukaryota > Metazoa > Chordata > Aves > Passeriformes > Tyrannidae > Platyrinchus > Platyrinchus mystaceus. The sequence goes on from JAWWLV010000179.1 coordinate 7,240,674, forward strand.
AAGAATAAACTAAGTGATGGGCATTTTAAAAATAGTCCAATCCGTACTGTCTCAATAAAAATCCCAAAAGCTAAAAAAGGAGTTAAAAGATATGAAATGTAGCCTGAAAGCATTTGGACTCAAAGCCTTGAGGGTTTATATTCCATGAAGGAAAAGTTGATACACGTAAATTCCCTCGGTTATGTGTTTATCTCAACGTGTTTTCTGTCCCTCCTGTCAAACTTCCAACCAACCCAGGAAAGATGATTTTACAGTTTTAAGAACAGTGTCCCACAGGGACATCTGAGCTGTAACCTGCTACCTTTTGGGTAGCCAAGGGGCGTTGAGGGTGGAACTAGACCCATGAGCTAAGTGGGAACAGTGTCTGCTCGCTGTCACCAGGTGGGCACCCCTCTGCTACCGCTGATGGTGCTGGGCTCCCTGTTTCCTGGAGGTGAGTGCCACCAGCAAGATGCCACTCAGCAATGTCCCTTTTGGGGGTGCAAATGGACCAGGAAGGGCCCGGGTACAGCCGGGAACGCGGCAGTGTGAGGAACTGTGACAAATGTGGGGTACTTGGGGTCTGACTGCCAGGAGCTGGGAAGCCTGCCAAGCCTGCTTCCTTCTGCTAGAGCCCGTGCACGTTTCTCTTCGCGTTTTTGAGGGTTGAGTGCTTGTCTGTGGTTAAAAAAAAAAGGCAAAACAGTCAGGGAATGGTGAGGATAAATGTGTGTCAGTTTTGCCTACTCGGGTTTCTGCAGCACAGCACAGGCTCAGGCAGTAAGTTTGGAGAAGACTAAGGAATCCCTGGGGGGCACTGAAGAGGGGTTTAAATCCGTGGAGATGAACAAACCTGGAATCCTGTTCATAATCCTGCGCAAATACTGTAGCCACCCAGCGGGAGGTGTAAAAGGCGAGGGGCAGCTGTTTTACACCTCACACTCCTAAAAACAAAGTTAAGAAAAGTAACCTGGTGATACTCTTTGAGGGCGTGACTGGGTTGGTGTGTACGGCGACACACAGAGCATCCCTCCTGGACCAGAGCTGGGAGGGAAGGGGCGGGCGGGGGCAGTCACAGCCTCCCTGGGAGATCACAGAACATGCCGAACCTGAAGGGACCCACAAGGACCATCGATTCCAACCCTTAGCCCTGCACAGGACCAGCCCCAAGAGACGGGGGGGAGCCCCGGCAGCCAGCGGGGCGGAGGAGAAGGTTGTCACCGCTTCCCCGCCTGCCAGCCCTGTCACCTTTCCCACCGGGGCAGCTAACCAGGGAGGGGTCCAGTTAACCCCGAACAACGCGGGGCTTCAACAGCGGACCCAGCCGCGCTTTTTCCTTTTTTTTTTTTTTTTTATTTTTTTATTTTTTTAAAATCTCGTCTTATTTTTACGAGACGGGGAGGCGCGGGAGCGGGGAAAAAAAAAAAAAAAAAAACAAAACACCCAAAAATAGGAAAGGGAGCGGGAAAGCACTGAGAGCGGCTCAGCGAGAGGGTCTCAGCCCTGTGCAGCGCCTCCCCATCGCTGACCTTCCGCGGCCGCAGCTGCCGCCGCCGCTCCGCGCCCAAGGTCAGCGCAGGTACGCGCGGGGGCTCCGCGGGGGCGGCGCCACCGGGAGAGAGGGAGGGAAAAGAGGGAGAGGAGGAAGGGAAGAGGGAGGGAAGGAGGGCAGGCTGCCCGCGGAGGGCCGCGCTCCGGCGGGCCGGGCCGGGCCGCCCGTATTTAAAGTGTGCCGGGGGCGGCGGAGCCGCTCGCAGGGTGAGCGCGCCCTCCCCGACAGGCGCCGCGGGGAGGGGGTGGGAAGGGAGGAGAAACAGCAGGAGGAGGAGGGATCCTGGCAAGTTCGGTGTGGTACCAAGTCCAGGCGGGCTGCAGCGCTCGGACGGGCGATGGATAAGGATGAGATCCACCTGCGCAGGCTGCCGGCCGCCGCGCCGTGGGGACCGCGTAAGTGTCGCCGGCCGCGGCGGGGACGGTGCGGGATGGGGAGCGCTCCTGGCCGGCCGGGGACGGGCTCCGCGGGCAGCCCCGCCTGCCCCGATAAGGGATTTATTATTAGCGTTTCATCGACTATTTTTAAAAATCCAGAAATAATCTCCGCGGAGTAGCGGCGAAATGAAATAGCTTTGTCCCACCTCCGCGCCCCCCCCCCCCCCCCAAACCGGTGTAAAGTCCTTTTAACCTGCGTTAATATCGTAATTAAAAGCTCGTCTAGCCCCGGGAAGCCAATCTAATTGTGAAAAAATTGCCGGAGTACAAAGTCTATGTGACAAATCCTTGAGTTGATGATTGCTGTTAATTCATAACTGTGCAGGGGAAATCGAGCTAAAAAAAAAAAAATCTGACTAAATGAAATGGACCTGTCTGAGGTTGTCAGTAATGCTTTTACAGAACTGACTAAATCGTGTATCTCGGTATCATTAACTAATGTGTGCAGCAAAATAAATTATATATATTGGAAGGGGACAATACATTCCTTGGCTGAGAAGTTAGAGAGTGTTTGGAGCCAAAGAGCAGATCGTTTAAGTGGTAGGGGGTGGGAATTTCCTTGGCTTCCCTCTAGAAATAAATCACAGCTCGGTGCCTGTGTGCATGCATGTGCACCCACATGTGCATTTATATAAAATCTTCACACACACACACACACACACTGTGTATATAAAACCTTCGCAGACAGGCATTGGAACACAAATTTTGTGAGTACTATTTACTGAACGCATTTTTCTCCCAGTTTAGAGACAATAAAACCGGGACTGAGATGCTAACCAGGAACATACTGGAACACATTTGATTATCCAGCTGAATTGTATACAAATGAAGTAAATTTAGCATGGCACCATTTATAAATTCCACGCTTTACAATCAAAATTCCAAATCTAACTGGTGGCAGCTAAGAATAGCACAGGGAGCCCTTTTCTTCACTCCCTCTTTTTGGATTCCCACGAAAACTGTTATCCTGGAGTCTGCTCATTAAATGGCCAAATATTTCATCTGAGTTCAGCCCATTTCTAAAAGAAATGCTGTTTGCTCATCAAACCATAGGCTGGTCAGAGCTCTCAGAACGAGAACTTTAATGTCTGGCACAGAACAGGTGGGCTTTGCATCTAAATACTGGGGGACAGGGTTTCTGTATTCCACTGGTCGTTCCCACCTTAACTTCTTCATGAAAATAAGGAGCTTGAACTTTTCAAAACTGTCATGGAGAGCATGGGAAGCTGAAGTGTTGTCACGGTACATTGACATAGATACCGGTAAGAGGACTACGTGATAAAATGGCACTGGAAACTCCAGCATTACTCACGGGGCAGGTGGCAATTTATCATGAGGTAATCACAGCGATAGGGTGAGAGTCCCGAGAAATCCTTTGAGTGGCTTTTTATCTTTGGGAAACGTAGTATTTTGCAGTGACATTATTTAATTTACTGAGTCACCCATTAGCAGCGTGAGCACTGTACACCAGCTTCATTGATGAGTTCAAGGAGCAGTTTTGCTCTCGGAAGTGCGTGTTTGTGTTTCTGTTGTTAACCTGTGCAAAACAGCTCGTTTGTGAAAGCTGGTTATAAGATGAAACTCCCATCTAATTGCACAGCACAGCCATGTATTGTGGTACAAATCCTATCCAGTTGTTTGGTAACTTCTGCATTTATTGCTGGAGAGACGTGTGGAGACGCAGCCTTGATGTTTGTATGATCTCCTTATTCTCAGAAAACCTCCTGCAGACAGCAAAGGAGACTTGCTTGTTACAAGGAGTTGAGAAAAAATTTGGGGTCAGTGAAAGGATGATGTGAGACAGAAAAACAAAGGGGAAAACCTGTGCTCCTATAAGCTCTGGGTAAATACTATCTGTTGCCTACATCCAAAGGACTATTTAACTTGTCACTCACAAGGAAAAAAGTGACCTCAGCACATTATTTTTGGCTCTTTCGGTGGCATGAAAGGACAGGTGTCCCCAGCTACATCTGTGCCCTAAGGAGCCAGGCATTGGCAGCTGATGCCTGTCAGCTTGTTATACGCAATTCCTTCCTCATGTCCTGGGGTAACAAATCATCTGATAAAGACTGGATGAGGGTCAGAACTGGGGTGGACTCTGGGGAAAGGTACTGGCATGTTGGCTTCTAAGAGGACCGTGGTGATGTCCTGTCGCTTCAGAGAAAAGCTTGGAGGCAGTGGGGACAAGTGCTCAGGACTGAGCACAGGTGGAGGGTTCAGGTCTCTACCCCTCAGCGTTTCAGCAGTCAAAAATTCCCTGAATGGACATCTGCCCCCGTTGAAAACCACGGGTGAGTTTTGTCACCAGCTTAAGTGTTGTGTCTCTGGAATACTTTGCTCAGTCCAAGGCTGGGACCTCCAGCGCAGCTCTGTAGGTTTTTGGTACATATTGCCCTGTTTCCCATGGTAGCACTGCTGCTATTCCCATTAACGGTGAAAATGATGAAGCATATTAAGCTAATAATTAATCAGAGATGACAAGGGACTAATAACTGTATTGATTTAATTAGGACTTCTTTTCCAGCTCTGTAACTTGCAGTCATGCACATCATTAACTTAGCATTTTAATTTGCCGTAGTAGCTTATTAATTTCTGGGGGCGAGCGCACGCGGCCGGAGCAGCAGCTCCAGCTCTGTGCCTCAGTCCTGACCAGGACTGACAGCAAGCAGGGCACTCTGTCAGCCCCTGGGAGCTCCTGCAGGGCACTGAGGCGATGGGAAGCGGGGAGTTGCCGGGCCGGGTGTGGTGGATGAGCCGGGAAGGCACGTGTGGCTCTCCGGCCGCTCGCTGCGCTTGTCCGGGTGTGACATGAAATGTGGGGTAAAAGCAACGTGGCAGGAGAGTGGCCCTGGGAAGGAGCAGCATTTGTTGGCATCGGGAAGGGAAAAATGTCCCTTTTGACTTGAATTGCACCCTTTGAATTCTGGCGATTTTTGAGAAGAGGAAATGCCTGGGGATGTGCTGTGGTTGGAAAATAAGGCTCACTTGAAATTAGAATCACTTTGGGGAGAGGAGGAAAGGAAGGGGCTGTAGCAGGCATGATAAACAGGACTTCACTGTGTGAAAGGCTGATGAATGCCAAGTTTACTCATCTTTCCCCCCCTGTTTTGTTGGGGATACTTGGCACTGGCTGGGCATGCCTGGCATCTTATGCAGCCGGGTCCTCGGCAAGATCCCCTCTGATACACTGCTGACCAGAAATTTCTCCAGGGGGGAGAAGCTGTTCTCACTGAGATCATAGTGCTAAATAGATGGTTGTGTTGCACTGTACAGCAAGGTTTGGGACTTGGGGGGAAAGAGATGCCGTCAACCTCCGCACAGAGCTCAGCATCCTGCTCTGTGTTATCAAGGTACTTGTAAACCTTTGCCCTGTGCCACGGGAAGGCTGATTCCTCTGCTTTATCCTCATTTGCTGCAGAGGGCAGTCAGCACAGGGATGAGAGCTGTGCAAGCCAAAGGCACCAAGCAGGCTCCATAGGAGAGCCTGTCCGTAGTCCTTGGCATTGTCCTTGGGCAAGATGATGGGGAGTTTGGAGTATTTCACGTAGAAATGGGTCATTTTCATGAGGAAATATTGTTGGGCCACTGTGCAGGTGAACTGTTGGTCTGGTGAGCTCCAGGAACGGGAGTCACCACTTTCCTTATTTCTTATGAGTGTTTTCAGGGATTCTGAGAAAGCCTTTCTGCACACAGCCTCATACCTTATTACACAAGCCAAGTTAGAAATAGTTCTGCCTAATTTCAGAGACTGCAGAAGATGTTTAGCTGGGGATGGGAACATTCACCTTCCAGACCTCACCCGTGTTTGCACGCCAACTGGAGATTATGGCAGGACTTGCAGTTCTGTCATAGGTACAAACCCCAAGAGGGGTTTTACAAATGACAAATTTTCAGGGGTTGGCAGCTTTGCTGAGACCCTGTCAGGGTGTTATTTTCAGTGGTGCTAAGTCATCTTGTGCCAGCTGTTAGATCTAAGCAATGTCACTAACGCTGCGCGACTCTGTTCTGCTGCTCTGAAGAGCAAAAAAAAAAAGAGATAGTGGTGTCTGCATTGCTCCTGAGAGGTATTTTGTGGTAGATATGGGCCTTTTAGCAACAACCACAGAGGCTGCCTCGCTTGGGAGGCTGGGAATGCACAGGAAGCAAAGCTCCTGGTGCTGGGCTGCATTAGTCACCACGGCTGCTTCACAGGCGAGCCCACGGGCCCTCCAGGGAAACGGATTCTTATATTTATTTGGTTTAGCCTTTGATTTGTATCCCTCATCCCTCTATTTTCGAAAGTAGTACTACATCCTGGTGGGAGGGCCAGCCCTTCTCCCTGCCCCCTAACCTCCCTGTATCCTTTAGCCTTTATCTGCAGCAGCTGACCCGTGTCCCCGTGTACATCCTCGCTCCCTTTGTTCTGTTCCTTTGTGCTGCTCCGTGGGTTCTGCCGTTTCAGCTCCCTTTGCTGTTCCCAGTGTCCTGTCCCTGCCCCTGCTCTGTGGCTGGCCCACATGCCAGGGTTTTCTGTCTTCTTCAGACTCCCACGGTTCACATTTTTGAACCTTCTACTGGCAAGTCTGTCCTTCCAGCCATTACGGGAACTATTTCCAGATTTTGAACTGATGGAAAGATAGTAGCAACACCAGATCCAGCGCCATTCCTCTTTAATATCTTTGCCTGCTTACCTTATCTGCATATCTGATTTATTCTTGGCAGCTCTGTATCTGTGCTAGGACCTGGATGTACATTCCTGTTCCTATCAGTGGCATATTAATAATGTATACAATTACTGAGATGTCCTTTCGGACTGCGGCTCTGCAAGGGGGAACCTTTTCTTTTTTGAAGCTGACACAAACACCTATGACTTTTCCCACACAACTGGAAGTGATCTGGGGGAGTTTTAAAATCTGTAGTCTGTTATGAAAAGCCTAAGTGGTTTGCAGGCATTAACTGCTCTTTTTATATATTATAAATTATTTAACTTCTGTCATGACAGCAGTGATACATAACAATACAAGTTATGTATTCCTGGCTCCCAGTCCTGCTGTTTTACCTCTCCCTCTATTTGTATCCTGTGGAGGGAGAAACTTGATGAGCATGTACTAAAATAAGAAAAAAACCCCTCTGTTTTCTAAACACATTGCAAATATTTGTTGCCCCTTGTACATCTCCACTGACGTCAGCTGATATCCTGCTTGCAGAACAAGCTTGGAATATTGCAGTAGGGATCTGTGTGTTGATAAGTGACGTTCACTAAGAAAAAAATTTGTCCAGGGAGAGAGAAATACATTACAGAGCATTAAATTAGTAAAAAAAAAAGAAGGAAAAAATCTAGCAACTAAATTACATTTCCAGTGCAGATTCAGGACACATTGTTAAAAATTGAATAGAAAAAGTGAGCAGATACTGACTTCAGTGACATCACTGAGGTAAAAGTAATGAACTCGGAGTCCTCTGAATACATTTTGAAACTCTACTTTTCAACATGATATAGAGGGAGTTTTATAATTGTTCTTCAGAAACCGAAAAAGAGCCAAGGTGGATGTTTCAGGGCTGAGCATCGTTCAAAGTTTTGGTGTTTTTACTGATTTGAAGTAGGGAAGGTGACAGAGACTATTTCAGTGCAGCAGTAGCAGTCAAAGACAAGCCCATCCTGTATTTATGTCTGATCATTGGTACTATGGCATCTCAGCTAGGTATGTCAATGGATGTGCTTGGCAATTCTTCCCAGATTTTGGCAGGCAGAGACTCAAAAATATGGTGTGACTTTATGCTTGTGGTATGATCTCCCAGGAAAAAAAAAGAAAAAGAAGAAAAATCTACTGCAGACTGTGAAAGATGGAAGCCTTTATGCAAATACCATCCCATTCATCACAGTGTGTTGCGGCGCTATTGTCCCGAAAAGGTTTTGTAGTGATGGATTCGTGGGATTTTGGCAAACCAGCAAGAGAAGGAAGGGGAAGGGTTGTGTGGGCGTGCTGCATTCACTGCTGCGTGCCTGGGAGTTGGGCATCCAGCTCCATATTAAATCACCTCTCTGTTTTTCATTAGCGTTGGCATCGTCAGAGAGTCACAGAATGGTTTGGGTTGGAAGGGACACCCTAAAGCTCATCTTGTTCCAACCCTCCTGCTGCGGGCAGGGACACCTTCCACTAGAACAGGTAGCTCAGGACCCCTTCTAGCCTGAACACTTCCAGGGATGGGGCAGCCACATCTTCTTTGAGCAACCTGTTCCGGTGCCTCATCACCCTCACAGTAAAGAATTTCTTCCTAGTACCTAATCCAAACCTGCCCTCCCTGCTTGAAGACATTCTCCCTCATCCTATCACTACATGCCCTGGTCCAAAGTTCCTCTCCAGGTCTCCTGGAGCCCCTTTTAGGGGTTGTAAGGTCTTCTCAGAGCCTTCTCTTCTCTGGGGTGATCAACCTCAGCTCTCCCAGCCTGTCTCCATACATGGCTCTGAGCGCCTTCATGGCCTCCTCTGGGCTTGCTCCAACACATCCACCCCCTTCTCATGTTGGGGACCCTCAGCTGGACACAATATTCCAGGGTAGAGGGGCAAAATCACCTCCCTGGACCTGCTGGCCACACGGTTTTTGGTGCAGCCCAGCACACACCGACAGCTCCTGTTGAGCTCCTCAGCAACCAACACCCCCAAGTCCTTCTCCTCAGGGCTGCTCCCAATCCATTCTCTGCCTATCCTGTATTTGTGCTTGGGATTGCCCCAACTGAGGTGCAGCACCTTGGTCTGTTCATATGGAGGAGCTGATCTAGACCTTGAGACCTTTTCTCATGTGTTTAGCCTGGAGTGGGCACTGCTGGTGGAAGGTGTGTGTGGAACGGTTTGGGATGTACCAGCTGGTGCCACGATGTATCTGGAGGGAGGTGCCAGCTGTGGGACCACTGGGAAGGATGAGAATAAGCAGACCATGTCCAAGCAGCTGTAGCAGTGTGGTGAGAGCACCCTTTCTCCAGGCTCACTGGTGGAAACTACTACATTATTGTCTGCATCCTGTGCTCCTGGCACGGAGTCTGAGACTGGTCTAAAGAAGGAAAATGGTTCTCTGTGTGTAGTCTCAATGTTGGTATGTGGTCAGCAAACCTCATCCAGATGCTTGTAGCTCGCTGCATACTTCTGAATGTTCTTTTTTCTGATGAATGGCAAGAACAGGTTTCTAAAAATAAATTAATGGTTTTCCCTTTTTACTTCCTGTGACTTAATATACTTTATTTATCTATACAGCTACTAGTCATCATCATTCTTCAGCTCACTAGAGTATAAACAGAAATGAGCCTGAGTCACAAAGTAAGGATGTGGAGCCAGGCTTTTTCCAGGATTTTAGCCAGGTGTAGGAGTTCCGGCTTAGGGGTCGTGGAGGGAGAAGGTTGGCCCTGGGGCTGTGCCTCAGGGGTCTCACACATGAAATATGGAGGTGAAATACTGCCCACTGCTGCTTGCTGCATCTTCTTCCAAGGTGGTAAGACCCTGCAGCTCTGGGCAAAGAGTTAAAAAAAGTAATTAAATGCAGAATGTTAAGATTAGTTTATTAATAATAAAATCAGAGTGAGATCCCACTTAATTATTGCCCTCACACAATCCCTAAGGATTGTTGATCAGCCCAACATCCAAAGCAACAGTTACTCTAATTTAATCACCACAAGCAACATACTTTGACAAATTCACTCTCCTGGGGCATACAGACAGTGCTGCTGGTAGTGTGCCCCAAACCAACCATAAACTTGAACGAAACAGATCTGAAAATAAATGAATGTTACCAGGAATTTTAAGATTAGTGGTCTCCTTTTTTTGTATTTGCCCACTAAAATGTAAGACTGCTTCTGTACATCACCAGCAGAACAGGCCGTAATTCTGTTTGCTCACTAGAAATGTGAAATAATCTAACCTAAAACATCCTGAGCATCGTTTTCTTGGCCAGAATATGCCTTGGGGTACCTCTCTTTGTGGCTAAGGAGCAAATCTGCATGTTAGAAGGTATATTAAATAGGAAAGACATAAGATGTACTGGACAATAGGAATTGGTGCTCTCTGGAGCTCTGTGTATCAAGGTATGTGTCCTGTGGGAGAAGTGGACTTGCTGACAAATAGAATAATGAAGAATGAGTGTCAGCATACTCCAGTTTTTTCCAGCAGGACTGATCATACAGAGGATGTGAATTGAGTGATCCTTAACTTTCCTTTCAGGGTTTCTGGGGATATGGGTATCAGCACTGTACTAATAGGGTTGTGTTTGCAGCTCCATCAATTTGTCTGTGAACAATCTTCTGGGCTTTAGTGTTGACATCAACAGGGACATAGATTTGAAATGTTATTTCATCATTACAATTGCTGTCAATAATCCATTTGGCAGGAAGCTGAGAGTGGTTAAAGACATGAGAGAGCATCTTAAGGTGCGTTGCCAGGACATACTTCAGCTAACAGAGACAACTATTTCTGTGCTACAGATCTGTATTTCAGATTCAGTCATTTTTTTAGAAATATTTTACATCACGTGCCCTGAGACCTAAGATGATGTTTGGGCTCTTGGAATAGGAACAGCTCCTGATTCTCAACAGTTGTACTCAAGGACATGCAGGAGATCCTCCTTTAGCTCACGTGGTTGGAAACCAGGTTGAGAGGCAAAGGCTGAACATCCAAATCGTATCCCAGCCCTTTTGCACATGTTTTAGAAGTGCAAAGTATTTCTTTACCCATGGATCTTAGAGGACTTCACAGATTTTATTGAAACATCAGAAGAGCCCATCAGCTTCATTTGCACTGCGTTCATTTGCTGTTGCAGAACTTCTGTTGTAAGACAAGAGTGAATATGTTGAATTTTATGGGTTTGACAGGTAACAGAAAACAAGAACTGTCATTTTAGTTCACTTGACATGGATTCAGCTGAGAGAAGAGAATCCTTGTCCAGGGTAAGACCACGAGCATTGTGTAGGTGAGGATGGAAGCAGAGCAGTGTGTATTAAACCCAAATTAAATAGTGTCAGAGTGTTCTAAGTGCTCCTTAGTTCAGAACTGGAGTTCAGACTGTCAGCCTGTGCTTATCCATTCTGCTGTTTACTTCTGACTGATGGGTGTCATCACACTGTAAAATCTGGCCCAAATGAAACAGCTTATTTTTTTTTTAAATTGCAGCAGCTCATTTTCATTTGAGAATGAATCTGCTCTCTCAAACACACCGAGAATAATGACAAGTCATGGACTGCAAGAGAAATTGTGCTCACCGGTACCATTCTCACTCTGCTGTAATGACTTGTCTTTTGTGTGTTGGGATAGAGTATTTTTGATTCATCCCAACCATTTAAGGCCCATCTAACAATACAAATGAATAGCTGGGTGATAAAAACCAAAGACCACTCACTAATTATCAGCGGAAGAGCAGAAACAGGTTTTGGTCTAGATTTTAAACGTTGTTACATACCAGAGGCATAGAAATCAAATCTAAGCCTTTTAAAGCTAATAGTTTCTAAATGGCAGATGAGTTAATTGAATTTTTGAAGTTCCTCCTTTTAGCATCTAAGGAGCTTTCGGTTAAAAGAACCAGATTATCGTTTCCAAAACAAGATCTTTGTTGTCTTGATAATATAAATTAATGAAAGCTTTCCTTTTTCTCTTTCTCCTCAGTAGGTTTTCTCAAAATAGCTCATCTAGGCTGTATCCTGCAATTTGCTGTGCCCTCTGGCCCTCGTCCAGTAAAGCACTTAAGTGTACAAATAGCCCTGGTTTTGGTGGCAAGTGGGCAACTGAGCAGGAGACCCTCCCACGTGTCCCAGCAGCTTCCACACATCCCTGTTTTCATGGGAAATCTGCAGCACACTTCCCACCCTCCACAGTGTCCTCTCCACCTAATGTGGGCAGTATTTCACAACACAGCCCTGACCCTTCGCTCGTGCATCTGTTTCAGGGGGTTTGAGGATTATTTAGTGACAATCCTTGCATTTCAGGTGGCTTCTCACGAGCTCAGCTCTGAAATCCGGCGAAGACTTTGCTATCCCTCTTAATTTTTAGGGAAGCAAAGCACATGTCTAATGGTAGTTAAGGAGTTCAGCATCTCCCCTAGTCATGACACTCAATCTTTCAGGTAAAACCCCGTTGAAGCAGTTCCTGGGAGCCTGTGATTGATTTCAGTGCAGCAATTACTCGGTATTGACTGACTTGGAGCACATTGTCCATCAAGAGCAGGGTTGGTTTGCGGGAAGCTTTCATGTTTTTCACGTGGCAAATAAAATCAGGGACTCTACCAAACATATTCCAACCTTAATGTGAACAAATAGGCATTTAAATCTCATGCATTGAGTGAAGGGTGTATATTGTGCTGTCATTTAATAATGTAAGTAGGAAAGTAAAGATTTCTCATAACCAGATTATTGCAGGGAATGGTCTTTCCTCTGGATTTTGGTGTTGTTGTCAGACCAAAACAGGGAGCTAATTCCAGCTTTTGCCTCTTCTCAAGTTTGAGACCATTGCTCTTTCTATTTCTCTCCATCATGTTTTTCTTGCCACTTCTTTCTTTGTTACCCTTTTTTTTTTTTAACTAGTTTTTAAAATTCAAAAGATGGAGAAAAGTGGATATTACAGAAACAAAGCCAGAACTGGGTAGAGAAAATGTTTCAGCCATCCACAGGCAGGAAATGTGAGCTCCTCTGGAACCTGAATGAATCCTGGAGCAGTCCTGTTATTTTTATGTATTTATTTCCCTGTTTGGCCATTCTGTCTGCCTTTCCCATGTTATCATCAAAGTGGCCCCAGAAGGGACAGTTGTGAAACAGAAACTATCTGTGAGCGGAGGAACAAAACCAGAGCTTTTGTTAAGCTTGGTTTTAGCAAAAACAAACAGCTTTAATTGCCATAAATATTTTCAAATGTTGCTGCTCTCTTCTAAGTGTGTTTTACCTTAGGAGGGTGGAACAGGGACAGACAAGGAGAGATGTTGGTGGCAGCCCCATCTCCTCGAAACTTGGGCTGAGCCAGTACAGTGATGGTGGTTTCTCCCTCTTCCCACTCTGTGCCCTGGCCAGGCTTAGGTTTGCAGCACTGAAGCTGAAGGAAAAAAATAGTTTCTTCCCCTGGTTCACATGAACTGCTTTGAACTGGAACAGATGTGGATGTACAGAACTGTCTGCTCACAGCGACCGTTCCATTTATAACCACGGGTTTTTCTATTCAGGTCTCTATCATTTTAACTTATTTTCTGTTTCCACATCCTTTTCCACAATAAAATATTCTTAACTAAGTGGGGTTTCAGCTCACATCCAAAACCTTTGCAAGTGCCGTTCCTTGCTTGAACTCAGAGTGCCAACGTTATTGTTCAGTGATTTTTTTTTTTTTGCTAATAATGATGCCCAGAGGAGGCAAGGTTGAGTTTGGTTTTGTGGTATTTGTAAGATGGGGTTCAGAATATCAGTTTATTACCAAATTAGGGCAGAATCTGGAGTCTGGTGGTGTTAAAATCTCACAGAAGGTGTTTGTAATATCTAACTTCCAAATGGCATTCCTATTAATTTTCTGCTTTGTTGAACTGTATTCGACTCTGGTGTACAAAATAAGTTTGTGTGCAACCCCGACCAGAATTGTTCCAGTGAGTACAGATAAGGGATTCACATTCAACCACAAAAATTCAGTCCATGGTGTTGTTTTTTGCTCTGTGTTTTTCACAAACTCCTGCCTCAGAGTACGTTCATTCACTGTTTGATTTGATTAAGTGCTCAGTAATTAATTCCACCAAGGCTCTGCTAAGTGAGAAGGTGAGTCCTGCGCTTCCCATTTGACCAAGGCACAGGGATGTGTCCTGGGATGAAGGAAAAATGCATGAAAAGATGAAATCAGTGGTGGTGTTTGGTTCAAGCTGATCAGTCACGCCTCTCCTCACATGAGCCGACCATGTGGCCTTTATTACAAAACTAGGAATTCATTTTTTTAGAGTTACTTCAGTTTGTCTGTCCTCTAATTTTCTATGGAGACAGTCAGTTGTTTGTACATTGGAGACCGTACGTGTTAAGTTCTTTGTTTTAGTTCATTGCCTTAGGTTGACACAGAAAACAAAAATCTCATCAAAATTGTGGAGACAGCATTTTAATTTAAACCATATTAAAAGTCAAAACCCTCTGTGGCCACAGGTTTTCTTAGGATTCAACCTCCCGTACTCCTTTTGGGAAGGCCAGAGATTTTTCTTTGTATCTGAAGGCACTTTTCTTTTCTGATTGACTCAATACCAGCTCTAAAACCGGATGATACAGCCCTGTGAAGCAATGCTGGGATGGTGTTGGGATGCTCCAAGGACCAGTCCAGAAACAGTGCCCTGTGGATTCCTCACAGCACTGGGCAAGACTCACTTTTTGCTGTTGTTGGGTTATCTTCACATGGCTCAGGGAAATCAAAATTAAAGTAGGTATTTAAAGTATGGAAAAGAGAGTTTCGATTGTTCAGTCGTAATGAAGAAACAAAAGGAATTTTTGTGCTTAGTGTGGTTTTACCAATGCTAACAGATAAGATCCCTGTCTGTCAGGCTGATATGGTGTAAGGCTGGTTTCTGACACACAACTTGCACTCACTTAGACTCACTTAAACTCTATGTGCTTGTACCCCCAGGATGCACCTTCCAGTTGAAGTGTTTCTCTTGCTCTTTTCTCCTCCCCATGATCACTTTCTGTTTCAATGGCTGCAGTTTGCTTTATTTGCTCAGTTTAATTGCCATTTAAAGTTTCCTCTAAGAAGAAAAGCACAGATGTTCAACTGCAAACATTATTTTTTTTTTTTTTTAAACCTCTTTGAATGTTTTTGGTTGTACTGTACGTTTCCACTGCGAAGGAAACCCTTTGCACATCACCCCCCCCCCATGGCAGAACTTTTCTCTTGAACTCTCCTTGTGTCCTTGCAGTACCCCTTTTGCGGCTCTAACAAGAATTAAAGCTCCATGGGAACGTCCCCAAGTGCACAACCACATCAAAGCTGTGGTTGGAGTCCAGCTCTCAAACAGCCCCCAAAGTTGGCCAAGCCTGGTGTGTCACTTCTGGTTTGATATGTTGTGTAGGGGCCCTACGTGCAGCGTTCAGCGGAGGCTGAAGACCAGACACCGAGTTCCCAAGAGCTAATTGCTGTCTGGACTGAGGCAACATCTCCTTTATCCATCCCTGCAACTTGTCCACATGAGTTGTTTAATCCTTTCTTTCACCAAGGCACCACGTAATTTGTCTGGTTTTAATATTGACCAGTAGTGATTCCTTGATGTGAAGAATGTGCCAGTGAGGGAAAATCTGTTTACAGTTCTTTGATAGATCAGTTCCAGTTTTTATTCACGTTTGCCAGTTTTATTGACTTTATTTTTAAGGCAAAATAATTACATGGAGTCTGGTTTTAGTCGAGGACTTTTCTGGTTTATGTGAGGAACAGACAAGGACCTGTCACGTCAGAAGGGTAAAATCAGGTGGGGAAAAAAGTGTTCTTTCCCTTCAACAAATAAATCAAGTGCTTCCACCCTGGAAGAATATCCAGTAATGTCACAGGATAAGCAGACACATCAGCAGAGGGAAATCTCTGACAAGTTTTAGGTGTGTCACTTGGACACGGGATGTATCTTAGTAGACAGTCTGTCACTTTTATTCCCTAATAACTTTTGACAAGAGACAGATAATACTGCAGAGTTTATTTTAACGTAGATTGTTGAATTTTGTGTCTGTTCTCTTTCTTTCTTCCTTTTTTTTTTTTTGGATACTTTTTCATAAAAAAAAAATTAGTGCCCCAGCTATTTGTTAAGCTGGTTCTATCTGGGGAGGAAGCAATGGGTGCAGAGAGCATCTGGATGCTGTTGGAGTGTTAGTTCCATGGCTGTAGGAGACGTGTCCCCAGCTCCCATCCCTCTGCCACGTGCTGCACTCAGGGAGCTGGGGTGGAGCTCCAGGAGCTCAGGGGCTCTGGGGGTCTCTGTCTGCAGGAAAAGGGTGACCCTCCTGAGCTGTCCCTGAGGTTCATGTGGAAGAATACGGCGCTTTTTTTTTATTTTAATTTTCTTTTTCTTTCTGGGTGCTTGTCCTTTGCTCAGCTGAGCACTCAGGAGTGCTGGTGAGTACTGAGAGTGGTGCTGGCAGAGATCAGTCACAGCCCTTGGGTCCCTGCAAGCCCCGAGCCTTCCCTGGCACCGCTGAGCAGACCCCAAACCATATGGTTGTTCAACAGGGGATCAGATGTCTAAAAATAGGGATTATCTGAACTTGTGGCCAAAAGGAGATTTAAAGATCTGGGTCTCCAAAAAGCAAAGGGTTTGTTTGTTAACCAGTGCCTGAGCATGCTTGGTGCAGACCACTGGTGCTTTGCTGTCTCTCTGTGTCCAGCTATGTTCTCACAGCACCGAATGCATCCCAAGGCTCAGCACCCCAAGAGGTGCTGAGTGCCCTCGAATCCCATCTCTTCCCACGGCCAGAGGGCACCAGGGAGGAGCAGAGAGTCAGAGGCAGAGCCAGGCAGCTGTGTGGCCTCGCTGCCTCCTGGGGCTGGCTCCTTTGGGATGGAGGATTCAGGACCAGGAGAAACATAAGAGTCCTCCTGGGACGAATGTGGGAGCGTAAGAGCAGGGAGGCTGCACCTGGGAGGAAAGGGCATCTTTTTTAAAGCTGTTGAAAGTGGGTAATTTTGGGTGATCTCAGTCTTTTCTAGCTTCTCCTCTTACACAGACTGATTTGTTTTCCATCTGGGGCACGATCACGATCAATAGATAAGGCATGGGAATATTTACTCACCAAATTGGAAGGGCACAGGAATTCACTGTGGGAAACCAGCGCATTCCTATGGGCTGGATCTCCTGGAAGCCACAGGATGTGTTCCAGGCATATCCCACAGCCTCCTCTGAGGAGGGGCAAGGATTCTTAGCCCAAACAGAGGGAGGATAATTTACCCCTGAAGAATTTTCTTTCATATTAACAACTTCCAAGTCCCACAAGGTTGGGAAAGTGTTGTTTGAGAGACTGTTTTTGTGAAACACATCATTCCTGAATCCAGGATTCTCTGCTTCAGTTGGTTTCTTTCAGTGAGAGTTCGCCAAAATTTGCGTGAACAAGTGTTTCACTGTGCATTTTGTGCGTGTCAGTGGTGCTGTACAGCAGTGTGGGTGTGCAGAATAGGATCAAGGAACTCTGGTTAGAAAAAAGAAAGAGGAAAAGCCCCATCCTGCCTCACTGGATTTATACAGTGAAATATGAACTTGGACCATGAGGGTTACAACTGTAGCATTTCTGAGCCTTTGCATCAACAAGGTGCTTTTCTTGCTGTTGTGTGTGGGTTTAGAAGCAGAGATTTTACAGCAATACCAGCTTTAGCTCTTCAGGAGAGCTTTGCTCCATCCTCAGCATTCTCCTGCTTAAACACTTGATCAATCATTTATTGATTGAGTTTGTGCCATGCAGCCTTCACCTTTCCTTGGAGTTTCTTTTTACTTCCTTTCTTTCCGCCCTAATTTACACTATCATCTTAACAGCTTAAAACTTCAATCCTGTCATTCCTTACTTGATTCATGTAAAACTTTAACCCAATCAAAAAGTCTGGATAGAAGTGAAGAGATGGGTGTGTACATGGATGTCTAAAAGCTGTTGCTGTACTAAACCTTTCTGGGAGCACCAAAGAGAAGCTTATCCTTTAAACTCTCTTTCTAAGGCTTCAGGAGAGAATAACTTGCAGCATTTATTTTTCATGATGGGGCTATCATCAAGTAAAAATCAGTCTGGAGTAAGTGAAATTGATAGTCACCAAAGTATGTGTTACAGTTTGGAAATGTCTGTGAGAGGCTGTCACTGAGAACAGGCCAAAAATGGAACCTGAAAGAAAAGTTAGGAAGGAGTTGGAATGTTATTAAAGCTATAATTATAAACATAGGAGGCATTTTGATATTGTTTCTTTTCTTTAAAGCTTCCATGTGAACAGGACTGGGAGTTTGCTGAGGGGAAGATGCACATTGTCTCACCAGATTTATGCATTCAAATAATGAATTATGAATTGTAAGATTTCCAATATTAGTGTTTTTCACTGGCTGCAACCAGTAGGCAGGTAATTGATTGAAAGAAATACAGGCTGCCCCTTCCCTGGAAAATGTTTGACTTCTGTCTGGTTCAGGAATGTGAAACCCCTGGTCTGCTCCCAGAATCCCACAGTGTGTGGACACGGCCCATCATCCAGCATGTGGATACAAATGTTTTGGAAAGGGCTTTAGAAAAGTATTTCCCCTTCTGTTTTCCTTGGTACCAGCTTCTGTTGCACCCTGAAAATAAAATGAGAGCTGTCTCCTTTGCCTCTTAAGGAAAGGGCACCAGTGTTTGGAGTGGTTGGTGTTCAAATTTCACATGCCGCTTGTCTGCTTGGTGTAAGAAACGAGTTGATGATTGCAAAGGGTCAGACAGGTCGAGGGATGGACTCCAGCAGCAAATAAATTGTGTAGGTGCCAGGAAGGACCCACCTTTGCAGGTGACTGCTGTGATCTGTGTCTATCATGATGTGACTTTGGCATACAATAATCTTCAATATACCATGAAAACTCAGAAATGGTATTAACAACACAAAATATTTCCCCTCACACACATTTCCATTTACATCTCTTGTTTCCCTAAGTTCAAAATTCCTGTGAAAGCCCCACCTGGGGGCTTGGAGAGCGGAGCTGGAACGCGTCCGTGAGCTCCACAAAAAAAAATTAACATCAATTTTTAGAACACTCCACATATGAACTACGAGGCAGCACGTGGTGTCAGAGTTATCCATCACCTGAGAGGAGAGGATGACCACTGTGGTGGGCGCTCAGCATGTGAGCTGGAGCAGCACTGGGCTCCCAGCGCTCACTCCATGTAATTAAACCCTCAGCAGAGCCAGTGGGCAGCAGCTGCTTTGGAAATGACACGATGGAGACATGTCAGGACATTTTGGTGGCACTGAGCCTGTGCATACTTGCAACTGAGAGCTCCCCGTCTCCCCTCCGATGCCCCTCTCCGTGCCCTCGTCTCAAATGTCCTTAAGGTTGGCTGGGTTAATGAGAACTGCTGGTTAATTTGCTTCAATTTGAAAAGCTGTAGCTCAGGGAGCTTGTACATAACTCAGGGCACACGGGAAGCCTCGTTCAGGGCGGTTCTCATGTGCTGTGCTCATCCCTGGAGCTGTTACACACTCATTTCTCCCTTCAGCAAAGCCATTAAACCCAACTTGCTGATGGGCGAGCAACAGGCTCTTCATCCACCCTCTGAAGTGTTTAAATTTAATGGCAAATTTCATGAACAGGTGCTGGCCAATACTGTTGGTGAAGGGTGATCCTGACAGCACATGCTGTCCTGTGGTTTGGGTGTAGAGTGTTCTAAAAATCTGCCTTTATGTTCATTTTTTGTGTTGCATTTCAGTTGTGCTCTCCATGCCCCCAGCTGGGGATGTTCATAGGAATTTTCAGCTTAAGAATATAGGAGATGTCAATGGAAAATGTGGAGGGGAGGAGCAATATTTTGTGTTGTAATAGCATTTTTGAGTTTTCATGATATATTGATTATTGTATGTGGGGTTTTTTTGGTGGCACTTGATGCCATCAAAGTCACATCATGATACAGATTCACTTTCCACGCCTTGGCTGCAGAGAGTGAAAATGAAGTGTATCACATGGACATTATTTGTTGTGTAAATGGTTGATGGTTCACAGAATTACCGAATATTCTGAGTTGGAATGCTGTGGGAATAGTTTTTTTCCTCTCCCTGTGGTGGCTTTTGTGTTCATGCATTTCATTCAGCTGCAGTCTTAGAAAAACATCAGCTGTCTTTTTAGTTTAGTCTCAGGTGACTTTCTGGTGGAGGGTGTTCTAGAAAAATATTTTACTTTTATATGGGAGTATAAGAAAAAATGGTGTGTTTAGAGAAGCTTGAATGACTCCAAATTTCTGTCCTTTTGCTTTGTGATGTTATTCCTCATCCTTATTACTCCTGATGCTTTTGGGAACACCTTTTTAACTTTGTCCTACAAGTTAGTCAGCGGTGAACCAGACCCATCCATCCTGAGAGATCTTTGCCTAGAATCAGCAAGAGGAATGAACTGCTGAAATATGCACAGATTTGTGTTTCCCTCGATCAGAATTGACATGTTTGCCCTTAGTGTTGTGCTTAACTTATTTCCAGTTTCTTTATAAATAAGGTCTGTTAGTCAAGTGGTCAAAGAAGGAGCTGTCAGTCTGATCAGGGCTGTACCCGTGACTCAAATTGCGCTGAGTCCACATGCATCTCACCCAACCCAGGCTGAAATCTCAATTATTAAGACTAGCTTCAGTAAAATTTGGCATTTGGATTTAGCTTGTGTGAAGGAGAAGAGGTTTTAAAGCCACTTCAACAGGGGAGATTTAAATGAAGAGCGAGATTTTGATGTTTCTTTTTTCTTTTTCAATCCATGTTTGTGTTCTGCTCCACCGTGTGTTTATTTTAAAGTCTAGTTGTGCATCAACACATTCTCAATCTGAAATGTAGATCTCAGACTGACATGTTTTACATGTTTGAATTCAATCCAGTTTTAAAGAACCAGTTATCTACGAAGTACATCAGAGTTTCCTACAGTGTTCATTCCTCATTATTATCTGTTCTGGAGTGCTGATTGTTTTTCAGTGTAATTAGTGTAAGTTCTCTTTTTGATCTCCCATCAGATGTGCTCTTGTGTTTACAGAGAAGAATCTCCTCCAGCTTTACTCCTCCTAAGTTTTGCTATGTAAAAATCCCAAACTTTTGCCCTGATTCCACAATTTTAGGTATTGGATCTGTGTATGGTCAGGTCACTTGGAAGTACTGGTTTCGTTTGCTTTGAGCGTGGGCACATATGGTTTGTACTTCTGTCAAATCCCTCAAAAACTCACCCAGATGAGTTAATGGCATCTCTATTCCTCTGTGCCAACTTCAGGCTGGATGTGGCAGGACAGTTGATAATAGATCTAAAACAAAGCCTGCTGATGTCAAATTCCCCCACCAAAAATTTCTTGAAACTTGAACCAGGGAAGTGAGTGTGTTCACCCTTCAGCATTTTGTGTTTGTGTCTGTGGAGTTTTGGATCTGGTACCAGCAGCCTTAAATCTTACCTTGTTAAAGCAGACTTTATTATTGCTTATCTTCCTGGAAAAGGATGTGCTCCCATGACTTGAGATGAGAACCAGACAAATGCAAAACGCTCCATCTGGGTAGGAATAATGAGCCAGTTAAATAGCAGTTCTTCAGAAAAGGGTCTAGGACTCATAAACTAAACATAAATCCACAATATCTTGTAAGGGAACGTGTACTAATCCTGCTCAGGGCTGGAAAAGCCTGACCTGGAGTACTTTATCCAGTTTCAAGCATCTTTTCACAAGAAAAGTGTGTGTCATACAGCTTAAAACCGACAGGGGAGCGACCAAAATGAAAAGAAATCCAAGAAAATATGTCTTGGAAGAAAGTGGTGGAAGAGAGACATTTGTCCAGTGGGGTTTGCAAACTTCATCTTGCTTTCTGGTTTAGAATTGCTGTTTGTGGGACAGTGTTTGTCATCCTTGTCCTAGTCTGAGGTGCTCTGTGTTAATGCTGGGATTTGTTTGTAACTCAGAGGGAAAAGCCTACAGGAGAGGAAAGGAAACAGTGGGAAACCCTGTGTGCACACGTGGCCTCTGTGCCAGCTGCTCTCAGGAACTCCTGGGTCATCATGTCCAAATCTTTGCTATTTCGGGCAACCACATCACAGAATCCCATTCATGAATTTCTCAAGTACCATTACAAAAATAGTTTGGGTTTATTTAATTTATTTATTTATTTGTTTTATTTTATTCTTTTGCCTCCATTGCTCTGTTATGAACCTCCTGCCTCTTCACTGGAGCCTTATCCAAACTGATCTCTAAAGAGAGCATTTTAAATGTTGATGTAGTCACATGGGCACTTTGGCTTCTTGACCACTCAACGAGGTAGGAGGAAAGAAGGTAATGAAGGAGTAGTTTTCTAGTTCTTTTATTGTCTTCCAGCAAGACAAGCTTCTCCTTCCATCACTGCCACCTCTGTCATTTTGCATGTTTAAATTTGAGCTCATGTGTCTGAAATAGGGGATGATGAATGCTGCAGGCAACATCCCAGAGAAATGCTGCTGTTGCTTGTTCATCTTTAGTGGAAGTACCTTGCTTGACATGCCCTGAACTGTAATTTTCCTTTCTCTGAGCTGTGTCTCACAGAGGGACACCTGTGCTGGGATCAACTGACACAGAAGAAGGGCGTCCTGAAGCATCCTGCAATGCTAGACAGAGCTATCATGTGAGGAGTTTAGGAACAGCCTGTGTTTGAGCAGAACCACGTTCCACCGTGCTGAGAGCCCTGATGGGCTTGTTAAGGATTTACAGCCACAGCAAAGCTATTTTTGTGGGTGTTTTCTTGAAATGGAGAAGTCCTGTTTGGGCAGAGGGTGGACAGGCAGCGGGTGTGCAGTTTGATCTGGAGGTGTTGGCTGCAAGTTGGTTTGACACTGTTTGCTGCTGTTCTGATCTGAGGGCACCTCTGCTGTCAGTGGTGGCTTGAAGTTCTCAACAGAAGGTGTCTCCCAAAAACAGGACACCGGGACTTGAGCAGAAACATCCTGGTCTTTGGTATTTACAAAGTAAGGGGAGAACTGTCAGTAAATGGTAAAAACAATAATATCCTTCTCAAAAAAACAGAAGGAAGAGTCTCCAGTTCAGGGGTAGAATGAACCTTGTGCCAGTGGTGGGGATATTGATGCATTTCAGGGGTGCAGAATCTTGGCATCCCAGCTTGAACTGCACCCATGAGGACTGAGCCCCTTGAGGATACAACCAGACTGTCTGGTTTGGTTCCCAGTGATGAAACAACAAAACTCCACTCAGAAGGACAAAATTTAAAAGGTCATTGCAGGTGGGAATTTTATCTGTTGCACTGCATCAATATTTAGCAATCTGTAAGTCTTCCAGCTGTGTGATGTGCCCCAGTGATGCTGGTGGGTTAATGACAGATAAATGGCTGTTTGCATAGGAAGATCCCCTTTTCCCCACCTCTTTCTTTTCCCTGAGGCATAGATATCTTAAGGCCTAGCAGCAGCACAGCTGGTCCCTTTGGTTGTGCTGCTACAAAGTGTTTCCATATTTAAACAGTGCTCCAGATTGTTTATTGACGTGGGTAAGTGATACAGCATCCAAACAAACCTCTGGGAATCGCACCATAAACTTCCCAAATAAATAGGCATAAGGAGAGGAGCCAGGCAGGATACAAGTGCTCAAAAGCCTCAAGATTAGCAAGAAGTGTCCCTTTCCAGCAAGCAATTGTTTTTACTACGAAAAACAGCGTTTCAGATACAGATTTTTCTACAACTGGCTGATTTTGGTGCTTGGCTTCTTAAACCTTGTCCAAAAGGTCATAGGCTGAGTCCCTTCGAAGAGCCTGGTGGCTGATTAGCAAGTGCAAAGATTAGCAGAGTATTTTCTAGTCCAGGGGGATCCCAATGGGGTGCTGTGGGAATTGTTACACAGGCCTGGAGCAGGTGTAATGATGCACATCATGTTCAGCAGTGACAGCACTGGTCTGTTGATAATTTTCTCCTGTGAGGACTGGCACTCCAAGAGCTTTGGGCTGGGTTTGAGTCATACCTACGTTTGTACTGGCTCCAATTTTCAGTGCCATTAGAGCATCCAGCCTTCCACAAAGTACAGTTTGGTGATGTAGCACTGTGGGATGTTAATCAGGAAGAGTTTCTTTGGTCCTTGAAGCATTCTGTTGGACTGTTTTGTCTGGAGCTGTGCGGGGGTGGCATTTGCTGTCCTACTTGTCCTCAGTCATGAGGGCAAGTCACAGGCAAGAACCAGCCCGCAGGTGGAAAAGGAGTAAAGGATTCAAGCTGCTGATCTGAGTTATAAATGCTTCCTGAAGGGACATGGTTAGGGACAAAAGTTCTCAGGAAAGGAGTCTTAGTTTCATCTAAACAAAAATCGCGCTTGTGTTAAAATCAGGTAAAGGAAGTAAGCAGATTGAGAAACATTACACATGTTGCAATGTTGAAATATTTCTTCATGTAAGTATGTGTAGTTATTGACAGAGGTGCAATTGCTATGACCTGTTTGGGGGCACTAAATTTACATGTGTATTGGTGGTGGAGGAGCTGATCCAGTGGAAGCTGTTCCTCAGGGAGGAGATCTGACATAACTTCCCCTAATCAAGTCCCCCACCAATTTGCACCCCTAACCCCCCCCCAATATATGGTCTCTTATGGGGTATAGATCCAGGGTGATGGATTACACACACATTTTATCTCAAGCACATTTGCTGCTGTTTCTCTGTAGCTCCCAGCTGGCAGCAAATTTACATCACTTGGAAGGTTGCCTTGGGTTTTTTTGAGGTTCTTATCACGTGAAGGAGGGAAACAGGACCACGAGAGGGTGATGCCCTGGCCCTATCAAGCCACGTACATCTTTCCCAAGCAGCTCATGGAAAGGGTGCCTTGATCTTGAATTGGGCCAGAGCCTGAGGGTGTGAAAATAAAAAATTTACACCTTAGGTGTTTTTTTTCAGCCGCTGCAACTGATTCAAATATTTTAAATATCATATGTCCTTCAAATGAATGCATTGGGCAATATCTGATCCAGTGTTATTGTGCCTGTTCCACCATAAATGCTGTTGCTGTATCATATCACTTCCCAAAGTATCTCAGATACGTGCCAGTCATAATTATAAAAAAACAAAACAAAACAAAAAACAAAGCAGCTAAGGGTTCCAGACATCCAAAAGGTTAGTAAAGCAAATGGTTCAAGGCTATATCTCCACTCAGTCAGAATTGCAACACCTTTGTTTTTATTTAACTAGTTGCCCTCTATTCCTTTAAAATCCAATATTGACATCGCTGCTGTGGTCAGGGAGAAGGACTTTTCTTTCTCTTAATCAGCAATAAATTCATTGCTGGTTTTAAAAGCAGTCACTTCAAGATAATTTCCAAAGAGCTTGAATATTTAAAAAAAAAAATCCCTAAAAAGACTATTTATGAGACTAGAAGTATAGCTGACAAAAATGCATCCTATGTTTGTAAACTGGTTGACTGAACCAACCAGCATAGAAAATGTGTTATTAAAAAGCAATAACATTTGCAAATAACAGTTTACAATATATTTTGAAAGAGTTCATGGAATAACAGATACACTAAAGGACAGTATCCAAAAAAATGACTTCTCTAAACATTTTGGTAAAACAAGATTTATTTTTTTTTTTGCATGCAGAGTATTATTTTTCTAAATGTTTCAATGCTTGAAGATAAGCAATATATTAAAGTTTAATTCCATTTTATTCTACTGTTTAGGGTTTTCTAACACTGAACGGATAAACATTTACCAGATAAATGAACAGCACATTTTCCTTTCTCAAAAAAAAGAAGACAGAAAATTAAACATTATTCTGCCAACCAAAACAAAAAAAAAAACCCCACCATGATCAAAACTTGTCTTAAGCTTATAAACTTAATCACACTTTAGGGGAAAATAAATTCCTTTCCTAAATTCTGGGATAAAACCTTGACCCTCTATAAATAACAAGGTTACAACATCCTCGATGTCTTTCTCAGGAAATATGAAAACAAATAATGTTTTCTCTCTATCTCAGCTGATGTCAAATGTTTGCTCTTGGCAGGAGTTGCTGGTTCCTTTCTTACCCAGAATATCTTTGGTCAAACCCTCATCGACCGTGTGCGTGGGATGCATTTTGGGCTGATTCATGGTGGAACAGCCACAGTTCGGGAATTAACAGAGTATTTGGCTAGAGAAGAGAAATCCTGTTTGAAAATACACAATTTGCAGTTTTAGTTGGTTGGGTTCACGCATTTGTGGTGCTCAGAGTTGCTTCCTCAGTGGAGGAGGATTCAAACCTGGTACTAAAGAGAGAGAGTATTGAGAGTTTGGTGTGGGAAGCCTGATGATGATGCTTGTGGTTGTCAGTCTCTTTCTGGGGATGATTTTTCAAAGAATAAGGAATAAGACAGAAAGGACTCCCCCTTTTGCTATTTATTTCACACTTTTTGAAATAAAATACTGGACTGCAGTTGCCCTTTATTATTAGTGCATTAGTGTTTTCCATGATTATTGTAATTAGAAAAACTGTCTTTTTTTTTCAGTAGGACATCTCTCTGATTTTGCCAAGATGTCCTTGTTTATGCATGGATTGGACACAATGATCTTTCAAAATATGTCTGTCTCAGGTTCTCATGATGCAAACCATTGGGTTTGCTGTTTGATTTTTTGGAGAGAGTAGTGTCCCTCCTATAATCCATATTGTTGGTATGGATTCGGAGCTCCTCATGGAAAAGTACTGCTGCAGAACAAACTAGAATGAGTTAGGAATGAAACTTAGAAATTGGGAGAGAGGTCTGGGCCCCTTTCCCTTTGCCTACCTGCAGCAACCACAGAGCCCTCCATGCTCTGCTCCTTTCCATTTTACACTTGACAGCAATTCCATGGCAATTTCCTCTCCTTTGTTTTTCAGTAGGAAATGTGAATTCACTGATTGTGAATAAGCCTTTGGATAATCCAAGCTTGTTAATAAATCTGTCCCCTGTTACAAAACCTACAGGGCAGCTGTTAACACTTGGGTCTTGGGTGCTCCTTTGACAGGAAGATGTATTAGATAATAAATATTGTCCAAAGCTCCTTAAGGAAGGGGGATGGTGATCCTGGGCTTGGCCCTGCTGTCATTACCAGCTTCCCTGCTGAGGGCCAAACTGCAAAGAATGTCTGTCCCTGCTCCAACATTTCAAGTGTGCCTTTCATCTGAGGGTCTCAAAATGCCTTACCAAGGCACTGGCCCAATCCTTCCTCTTGCCTGCACTGAAGGGGAGCTGTCTTTGCTGATGGATTAGCTTTCTGCTCCAAGGATTTTGCCACTCAAGATGGGACCACTGGGAAACCTAAGGAGCAGCATCTTATTTTCCTGCAGCGTGTGTTTCTGCATCCTTTGGCAAAAGGAAAGCTTCTTTGGCACCTTCCTGGAGCATCAGCCTCTCTGTGGCAGTCAGATCTCAGGTCTTTCTGAAAAATATGCCTGGTTGCATCATCACTTCTTAGTTCTTCTGCCTCTGGAATGCCTCAGATTAGTTAATTAAGACTGGGGAACACAGGGAATGGCATTCTCATGGACAGACGAAAGTTAACAGAGCTTTTCCCAGTCATTGATTTGCATTCCCTTGCCCAGGGAGAGAGATGATTTCAATTGCCAGTGAAACTTGCCCGTTTATTGTCATAAATCAGTGCTGTTCTGCATCCAAGTTAAAACTGCAGGGGTGTGAAGAAAACTTGAGAGAGCCAAGCTTTTACTCAGGTCAGGATCTGGTTTGATTTCCTCAAAGAGCACAGAGGTAGAGGCTGCACTGGGACCTTGGCTGAATATCACACACCACCATCTCGCTGTCGAATCAGCTCCACCCGCCTTGGCACACCCAAAAAACATATATAAACTAGGTGGAGCTCTGCCCCACACAACCCAACCCCGACCACAGTGACTGCCTCTCTCAGGGCAAACCTAGGAGAGCTGCAGCTCCTGAATGTGGTGACTGTATCCCAAATCTTTATCAGGTTAGCAAAGCCTTCCAAGACATCCTTGCCTAAGTGTATGTGGTCTGAATGCCCTCGTGACTTTGCTTGGAAATGTAAACACGAGTGAAGATGTGTCAAGATTAGGACTTTAAATGGGAAACCTCTGGGGTAAAGAGCAGCTTTGCCAGTCAGTTTGCATGCTGTGCCCTGAGCCCCAAATTTTAGTCTGTGACTGGGATTTTACTGTAAAACTGGTAATTTTTGGACCCTCATTTTCACGTGTTTGGTATAAGGAGCCTTTTGTAACAGCCTGGTAGAGGAAAATATACTTAATATTTTAAGTGTATTTAGACATCTTAAAAAGCTGGTGAGAGT
Organism: Platyrinchus mystaceus; assembly: GCA_035041135.1. Taxonomy (NCBI): domain Eukaryota; kingdom Metazoa; phylum Chordata; class Aves; order Passeriformes; family Tyrannidae; genus Platyrinchus; species Platyrinchus mystaceus. The sequence continues at coordinate 7,268,527 of JAWWLV010000179.1, forward strand.
TTAGGTGTGTTGTCCCAATACATACCAATTCTCTCCCCATAATCTCTCTTTTAGTATTTGTTTTCCTTTCATCTTGCTGCTTCCATAGATGAAAACTCTTCCCTCAGAACATACAGGCAAAAATAATGAGCATCATAACCCTTCAAAACATGACTGACAGGATTCATAGAGCATGGATTCAGTGGCCCTTGCATATCCAGTCCATTCTCATGTTTTCTTGATAGACTTGAGCGTGGCTTTAGTGCCTTTTTTTTTTTTTGTGGAATAGCAAAAAGAAGCAAATCTGAAATATTTTTCTGGTGTCTGGCAGAAGAGGAGTGCTGAATTTGGGATGTTAGAAATATGTCTGAAAGCAAACTTAATAGACCATTAAATAGTAGTTTGGTAGTTGGGGTGAAAAAAAGTGCAGTTTGTCTTGGGATGGGGGGGGAGAGTTTCTGTGTCTTTATAAAAGGTCAGATTTCACAGGCTCTAAATAAACAGGCAGTGATGTTATGGTAGAATTTATATTTTTTGGTCCTTTACGTGTTGTTGAAAATGCCATTTCAATCAAAAAATGTTCATTTTACTGTCACAGCAGTTTTCAGGTGATTTTTGCTCATTGTTTTTATTTCACAAGGCTCGTGTCAAATCAGATGTGATCTGGGGCTCCAGGCTGCAGACAGGGTAAATGAATCTTTAAAAAACAAAAATAGAAGGGCAGAAATAGAAATGATGTCATAGTTGTGTGTCCTTCTAACCTGCATTTAGGATGTCAATGATAATAATAGATCAATAACTTTAAAGCTGTAAACAGCCTTCCAGGAAAGCTGCAGCCCCACTCTAGAGACCCACCATTTCTCAGTACTGAGAAGCAGAGCTAAGCCAGCTGATCATTCAAATAATCCTGCCAGGAGGCTGAATTTTTTCCACCCATGCAACAGCAGTTGGTTTTCAGCCTCCCAAATACTGGACACAAAGTCTCTGTCCCTTCAATGTGATGCAAAGGGCCCAACAGAGTTGTCAGCATCAGGTATATTAAGATTATCCTGCTTTAAAAGTACTTCTAGTCTGTAAAGGAAACTGTCCATGGAGTCCAAGTCTTATTTCACTGTTTGATCACTTTCTTTTTTTTTTTTTTTTTAATGGATTGGATCATAGCATCATGTTTGATTCATTAAGGTAATAACCAGTACAGACCTGGGCTACGGGTTTTAAAATAAATGGAAAAGCAAAGGAGATGGGAGAGTTCCAAGGTGTCCTACTTAGCGTGGTGTTAGAGAAGATGAAAGGGGCATTTCTGCAGATGGATAGACAGGATGTATCAACATCCCCAAAGGATGGACAGGAGGTGCCAACATCTCCAAAGGCACTAAAATTGCCCCAGGGTAGGTTGGGTTGCCTTTTCCAGCAGCCCTTTGCCCGCCAGGCCAGGCAGTGCTGTGAGAGAAACCCGCTGCCTCTCCACAGCTGGAGGCAACATCTGGCCATTCCCAGCTGGAGAGGTGAGGGGAAAATTTAAATCAGCTGGCCCCAGGTGTGGATCTAATCAGGGCTTAACCCCTGGGCTTTGGACAGGACAGAAGTTCAGGACGTGTCGGAGTGCTCCTCGGAGAGCACCGCGGTTCCTGCCCGGGCTGCTGGTCCTGGGCCAGGGCCTCGTAAACAGGTGTCAGCAGCCCAAAAAAGAACTCCCCTCTCTGCCAGCAGTGGGTATCCTCGCTGGCATTCCCGTGGCAGAGATTCCAGGGCCGGCAGGAATGACCCATTGGTCAGGAATGAGACGTGCTGCTGGGGTGGTGGCACGCTGAGCCTCCCCGTGACATTTGCCTTGCCTTGTTTTTCCTGAGGATGAAGCAGGGATTTGGGGCTCCAAACCTGACAGCCTTTACATATACAGTATATATACATATATACACACACTAGTATATCAGGAGTGGGCTAAGAAAAGGAGGAAGTGATAGGTGAGTCACTTGTGAGAATTATTTTCTTTTTGTTTTAATTCTTAGCCCAAGGATTAACCTCCGACTTTGAATTTGGAAGGTGCAGGAGGCAAAGAAATGGGTCAGAATGTGCTGAAGGAGGATTCTGCTGCTAGGGGGCAATATGTAGCAAGCAAAACCACACTAAGGCATTTTATCTCAGTATGTTATCAAAGTTTTTCTTAAAAAAAGGAGCCCAAATCCCCCCAGAAAAGGCAAAAAAATATCCAACATATTGGTATGAACAAAATGTTCAACCTTTACTTGTAGGTTTGCACTTCTTGTAGCATACGTGTGTGTGTGTGCAGATGACTTCCTTAATGTGCACCCTCCCTATCTCAGCAGGGTCATTCTGAGTGACTCTTGAGTTTTCATTCTGAATTCTATCATAATTTACATAAAGCAAAAAGATAAGAACGTGGACATTTCAAAGTCTTAAATCACTTGGTCTCGTAACTCTCCTGCTTCTTCCTTGTTGAGAACAACTGGGACAGTTAACTCAGGTGTCTTCATGACTTTTTTTTCTACCACTTTCTTATACTCCCTAAAAAAGAAAGCAACAGGAGATAAGGGAAGGCAACTTCAGCAACATTATTGGTTTCAGGGAAATAGTTGTTCATTTCTTTATATATACTCATTCTGACTTGATGATGCTCATTTTAGAAGCAGTGCAGGATGTTTTTGTAGAAACTGCATGGTGTGAATGCAATTTTAAAATTCATTTTAGTGATAAAAATATTTTTTGTCTGAGAATATTCAGTGGCTATGCATGATCATGACTATAATTTTAATAAACTGCTTGACTGAGTCTGTGGCTAGTCAGGGAGAAAATACACCCATTTCTAGAGCAGGTTTTTGGTTCTGGTTCACCTGGTGATTAAAGTCCAGTATAGAAGTCCAATTGTCTAAATGAGGAAAGGTTACAGCATAATGTGCCAAATTTCAGTGTGGGAAATTCATCATTAATTAGCATTAATTTTTGCAAGAAGAGTTTGAGAGTTTTCACAGCTGCAGCTGAAATTTGAACAAAGGAGGAGGTATTTTCAAATTAGAGGGGTTTTTTTATGGATTCAGTCTTGTTTCCCATATTGTTCAGAGTGAGAGACTCGTTGGAGATTCAGGGGGAGAAGTAACTGGTGTGAAGACACCAGCCATGCACAGATTGTTTCTGTCCTCATGTTCTCATCTCTGGGGTTCACAGAGGTTTATCTGCTCCAGATGAGCACAGTGCTTGCTTATTTTTGTACTGGAAATGGCACAGGGCTCGTTGTACAGGGAAATAGTTTCAGAATCTCTCTAACTTTGCTGCAGTTTGCAAGGTTGTTGTAGCATCTCCGTGCTCTGGACTGTAGCTGGGGGCTCACTGTAATCCACAGCATTCCATGATCTCTGGAAAAACTTCCACAGGGAGCAGAAAGGTAGTTTAAGAGCTTCTGCAAACATCTGTTTCTATGTCTTCTCTTTCTTGCTCTCCCATGTTACCTCACTCCTAACAAAAAAGGAACAGCTTTAAAGGTATTATTTGTGTGGTCACACAACCTATGGAGCTGTTCTAAACCTAAATGCTCCTAAAGGTCAGTTCTTTTATTCCAGATATGAAAAATACAGGGTTATTTACTGCAAATATGGCAATTACCTGTCAGTGCCTGTGCTAAGGAAGGTAGAAGCTCCATATTCATCTGATTTTCACCAAATACCTTTTCAAACCTGGCTCGTGGATGGGATTGAAATTGGTATCAAGTGCTTTTCAGCTTTCCTACACTCTTACAGAATGTGGATGTTTTGAGTCAGGTGAGGAATACTTTAAAGTATCCCTTTAAAGTATTTAAAATTCTGTACTGTACCCTTGGCAGGGTGTTTTGTGATTCGTAGCAGATATTGGGAAATGACAAAGCAACACATAATAAAGTGTAAAAGAAGCATTGGGTGGGTCTATTTTCCAGGAATATTAGGGACTTCTGCTGACTGGAAATCCATGGGATTTTGAACAACATTACCTGTGGATACAGAGGAGAAAGGGTGGATTGGTTTTATAGCTGTGTTGAAATATATTAAGTGCTTCTTCAAGTCTTTGTTGTAGTGTTTTCTGCTTAATAAATACAAGAGAGTGGGTTAGTCAGCATTAGAAGGCAGCAAAGCTAGCAATTTTCACAATGCTCTCCTCTTTCAGCTCCCAACAAAGAGATTAGGATGTCACTGTACCTGAATTAGGGCATTAATGTGCTTTGCACTCTTCATCTAACATCTACTATCTTGCCATAAATAATTCTGGATGTGAATTTATTTTGAGATTTAATTATTGTCCTTGTTTAATATAAGTAGCACAAAATAGAGATTCTTGGTTTTAAGTCTTCAAAACACTCCATTCCAGGTAAAATGATGTTTTGTGTGGCTTTGACCTCTGTCAAATCAGGGCAAGTGAACTGGTTATAATCCCTGTGTGTTTGTGATTACCAGAGTGGTTTGGATGGCTTTACTTGGCATTAAATCCTGACACCACCTTTAAGTACAGAATTTGTAATTAAGATTCTATCAAGAAAGCTCTCACAATTCCCATCTTTTCCAGCAGTCATAATAAACCAAAATTGCGTGATTCATTGCCTACCTGAAGCATTTGTTCCTTCCCGTATTGCCAGGCTACTGATGTGTAAACAGAAGTGTAAATATATACCTGTAGATGGGGAATTGTTTGGGCTTGCACAATAGTTCCTGAATCATCTGAGCAGGTCTCCTTGCTCTGTGCTGTGGCCTTAACAAATACTGCTCAGAAGTGCAGCTCCAGAGCACGGGGAGGTCGTTTGGACTCAATGAGGCTTGTGATTTTTCTGCTCTAAAGCTGTTCCATCCCAGTTGTAATTTCTAAACCAGGACTTTTCAGGTCACAGGTGCACTGTGAGATATTCTACCTATTCAATTTCATAGTCAGGAGAAAGTGCTTCTCTTCCAATATCCTCTGTAATCTGTTGAATTAACTTGGTTTTTACTTAGTATAGGTGTGAAAGGAGGAAAGAGAAGAGTGGGCTTTTACAGCACTTAACCCACTGTTCATACAAAGTTGTTTCAGACATCCTTCCAAATAAAAATGCAGGTTGTTATCCTTATGAAGTTCCAAAAGTTGTTGTATTATTTTATGAGAATTTTACAGCTGTAGAATAAAAGCTTGAGTACACAGGGTCCTGCAGCTGATCACACTTGTTTCAATTCCCATTGTTCAGAGATTCTGCACGTGTGTGCATGCATACTTTGGGAAAAAGAGAGCAAATTTAGGGAATTGTTACAAACATCCTAAAAAAAAAAAGAAAGAGGATTTTTTTTTTTTTTGACTGCATCTCTATATTATTCCAGAAAAAAGGCTTCTTTAACTGTTACAAGTGGTTCACTGAGCTGGAGGATGCTGCCCCAAGATCACAAGTACGGCATCTGCTCTGAGGGAACTATTTGAGAATTCTAAAGAAAAGCCAAGAACAGCAGCACAGATCTGCAGAGATGTGGGTGTTCCACGCTGTGCACATGAATGTATGAGGATAATTGATGCCCAGATTTTATGGTAGGGTGATGATGTTAATGAGCACTGAAGTTCCTAGGAAGGCAGCCTGGAGAGAGACACTCGGGGCACCAGATTTCCCAGAACTGAAACCAAGATCCAGAAACTCGTGGTGTTTGCAAGTTCCACACAGGCAGAACTGCAGCTGTGACTTCCACAATAACAATAATGTTTATCTTTCTCTGATAAGCTCAAGAGAGGTACCAAGGCTTTGGCTGCATCTTCCTGCCCTGCTGCTGCAGGTTGCTGTCCATGCGAGCTCCTGCACGTCACCAGGTTCCTGCAAGCTGATTTAGCAGCCTGTTAGAGGCTAAATTCTAAAATTCTTGCTCTATCTTCACTCTTTAGACAAGCAAGTCCTGCTCCTGTGTGGTTAAAACAAAATATATATAATGCTGCAGTATTTCAGTCCAATGTCAAAATGAATAAAATCTTGGAACACTTTGCCTTGTATTGCTTGAATAAGTGCACATATGCAAACACTAGTTTGCATTTTGTCAGTTAGCTGGTTGCTCAGTTTGTAGTGATTTTTTTTATATTAGATCCTTTAGAGTATCTGTGTAAAATAGTAAGTGGAAACAGTTTAGATATGTGGCAGGTAGAGAGGGAGAAAAGCCCAGATTTTCAAGAATGCTTAAATAAGGATGGTTCAGTAAATCTGATGCAATATACAGGTACTTGAAGGGAAACTCTCAACTTTGTTTTTCAGCATGAACAAGTGCATGTTGAGCGAGAAAATGCCGACTGAAAAGGGGAAAGCACCGTGCCACCTGTCCTCACCAGCTCATTCCCAGGCAGTTTTCCTCTTTTTCCCCTCTTTTTTTCCTTCTGTTGCCAAGAAATATAACCATTCTATGAGACCATAAACGCATCCTGGGGCAACAGTGCAGGGAAAAAAGTTAACTGAGCACTGAGTTGACTGAGCACTCCTCCTCTGGAGGACGAGGAGACCCAGGTAGGGCTGAAGAGGGCTGAGGAAAGCTGAGAAGGGAGGCACGGAGAAGGGGTGGGGTGGGAGCCCTGCACAAGGGCTCATTGGCAGAAGAAGGCAGGAACAGGATACGTTTCAGCTCTTCTGGGAGGAGCAAGGGTTGGGAATTATAAGTGTCTTGATAAAATTGGTCATTTTCTTTTCAGACGGAGACAGTGAGTTTCATGGGGTGGATTTTCTGCCGGAAGATCTCAGCGAGGTTCCAGAGGAGACAGGAATGAGGGTGAACAAGAAATACTCCTGTCTACCTGCTGAGGAGAAGGGGATCCACATCATCAACATCCGAGCTATCGAGGACATCGGATATGACCAGCACGAGAGTACAGTGAGTAAAGGACTTGCCAGATGTCTCAGAACAGGCATCCTGCACTTCACCCCTCGGCTTATTTCTCATTCCTTCCATTCCCAGGATGCTCTGAAATCCTCTCCCTCTGGTTTTCAAAGGTGCTGGGGAGGATTGCCACCAGACAGGGGACATGGTTTTGCACAGAGTTTGTTCTTTGATCTGCAGAAAAGGAAAGCAAGGGAGCCTTGTTTAACCTGTAGCCTAAAAAGGGGTTGGCTCTTCTCAGAGGAAGGAATCTGGCAATAAGGCCGTGGCAACCTCCTTGCCCATATGGAGGAGAGCAGAAAAGAGTGTCTAAAATTTCATACAAAAGCCATTGTTATCATAGGCAACATTGAACTAATATTGTGTAGCACACAATAGAGGTGTCATTAATTGTGCCTTGGTTAAATTCTGGAACACAGATTTTAAAGACGGTTAGTAATGTGAATAGCCAACATGATTATGAGTTGGTTGTGTCATGAACACGTAAAAAGAAGTTTATTCAGGTGAAGGAATAGAGGTGGAGTGGGCTGTGTGACAGATCTTGCTGGGGAAAGAGTTGTCAGAAAAAGCAAGACGTGTTTTATTGTGCTTGTGCTTAGTTAGGATGGAGGACTAATTTGTCAGAGTGTAAATCTCTTTTCTGCTGTGGTAAAACTGAAATGTCTTTTCTCTGTCTCGTTCTCAGCTGAAGGGACATGAGCTTTACATGGTCCAAGTCCATACAACTCTGTATTTCAGCAGAGCAGCCCTGCAAGAAAGTCTGTGGCCCATGAGTACCTTTCAGCATTAGTACCCTACCCTTAAAATAGTCTGGCCACTTATTTCTCTGCACCCTGTTTGCTCTGGGACATAGCCATTCTCATATATTAATAAATTTATTGAGCCTTCAGCAGCCACAGTGCAGCACCTTCTCCTAAGTTATATCAGCTTTCCACATGGTCAGCTTTCCAATAGGAAAGTCCAAAGAACTGTAAAGGAGCTCTCATTCTCATCTAGTGGTTCAGCCCAGTTTTTCAGAAACTGCTGTTTAATTAATTAATCAGATCAGTGCATCTTTAAAAGTTAAATACAATCCAGTTAGCTACCATTTGTTAGTATTTGGTTCCTGTAGAAATTTGCATCATTGAGTTGCCTGCCACAAGCTTGCTTTAAAAAAACCCTCCTGGGTTCACAGTTGCATGCCAGTAATCATGAAACAATTGGAAATAACAGCTATTAATGGTCTTTTTATATTGAAGTAGTGCTTAAGAACTAAACATAGGGCACAAACACGAACTGCCTGTGCCCTGAAGAGTTTGTCATGGCTAAATAACCTTCCATGGAACAGGGAAAAGAGGGAAGAGGACAAAGAGTGAACTCCACGGTGGCACCAAATGCTATATTGTTTTATTGTATATTTATTTATTTGTTGTAAATTTTGAAATTTTTTTTAGTTTTTTTTTCTTTTTAGTCTGCACATCTCCAAGAGTAGAGTTGTGAATTATGCATGAGAAACGCTGCAAAAGTAGAAATTAACAATTGTTAGTGCTTTTTTATGTTTCTGCAGTTGTGTACTTTTCAGAGAAATGCTTGGAAATGGAACTGTGTTGAAAGTCTCACCTTTCTTGCATCTTGCACAGTGTTAATTCAGGTTGGGAACAAAGCCTTTGCCGCCATCAGATTGCATAGTGACACGGGTTTTATAAGTGGGGGAGAAAAAGTGATGAAACTCAATAAGCAGTGAACCCACTTCCCTGGCTACGGTCCATCCGCATTTTTGGCCGTGCTGCAGGACCAGCTGGCTCCCTTCAGTCTCTATCTGAGATGATCTCTTTCTCAGATGATCTGAACTTGCAGCGATAGATAAGAGAAGTGAGAAATGTTTCCACATGATATTAATCTATTTGTCAGAATGGCAACATTGCAGATGTCACGGGTGGAAAAGGACAGATGATCTTAGTGGCGATTAACCCCCAAAGGAGAAAACCAAACCCACCAAGTAGCTGACTTATGAACTGGTGTGCTGGTGATTAGATTAAATCCCAGCCATCTAATCTATTTATTTCTGGCCAATAAAATCCCAGCTGGCTATCAGTAAAATTGAAGGTGTTAACTTGCAAAAATTTTTTAAGTAGTGTGGGGGGGGGCTCCTCTCATCTGCTGGCTCTTTGAACACAGGTCATCGTGTGCTCCAGGCAAGACGGAGGCCTTGATACGAGGGATGGTCTGTCTGGTGTCCCTATTGGCCTGTGCATTCATTGCTCTTCTCTCTCCTTCTCTCCACACCCCCATTCCCTGCTTCCAGCTGTTAAATTCCCTGTCCAAAAACCCAGATGCTGACTGCAAATACGGACTCTACTTCAGAGATGGCAAGAGGAAAGTGGACTACATCCTTGTTTATCACTACAAGAAGTCCTCAGCAGGGAAGACGCTCGCCAGGAGAGCTCAGCAGAATGACTCGGGTGTCCGAAGCACCAAGCAGGACCAGCCACTTCCCGGGAAGGGAGTGCAGCTGGAAATGGGGGAAGGTGAACCTCACATGGATTACCATGAGGATGACAAGAGGTTTCGAAGGGAGGAGTACGAAGGGAACCTCGTGGAGGCTGGTCTGGAACTGGAACGTGATGAGGATGTAAGGATCCATTCAGAACAGTTAAAGAGGGTAACTGGTGGTCAAATCCTGGGAGATGCTGGGCCCCTCCTGGGAACCTGACTCTGATCAAGGTTACACAAGCCCAGGTCTTGCAGGATTTGATGTCAGTTCTGGCAGCACCATCCTCACCCGCGGATTTAATCCGCACCACAGGAATGTGCCACGGTGTTATTGATGCCCCAGTGAGGTGAAGTTCCTCACTTCTTTTCCTGGCCAGGACTCGTGGCACATCCACTATTGCAACACAGCTCGTTGGTGTGTTGTCACATCTCTTAGTGAGGCTTAAATTGCCCAGTTTGGTGGGTTTTACAGTGTGCAGTGCTTTGGGTCTGCTGGTAATTCCAGCTCTGAGGAAAAACACCCCCTACAGTGACATTTTTATCCCTCTGCAGAGACTTGAAGGGAATTAAACTTGCTCTGGAGGTTCCTGGTGCGTGCCCGAGCGCGTGGGTCTGTGCTGCAGTTTGCTCTTTCCATTCTTAGACACGAACAGTACAGCTTGTGACTCCTTTCACCTGCACCCTGAAACCACCACATTCTATTAAAAGACCATTAGCCTATGTGAAAAAATGATGTGTGTGAAGTACTGCCAGAGTGTGATTAGTAGAAATAGACACAGCCATATTAATTTCAAAGAAAGCTATTACAATTAACTGATGCAGCCAATATGCCTGAAACTCCTGAGGGAGAGGGTAAACATTTATGCTGGTTTTATTGACAGGATCTAAAAGCTGAGATAAACATTTAGACCCCTGAAAAGAGTGTTAGGAAAACAAATCTGCCACCTGCTTCTCACAAATTTGACATTCACATATTTTATATATATTATATATATATATACACATATGTAATATATATATTTTACCTGGTCTAATGCAAAAAAAACCTCAACAGTTTCCCTTCTCTGTCTTCCAGTGAAAATAAGACTTGCTTTCTGTCCAACTTGCAGGTTGTTGTAGTGAACTGAAAGCTTGGCTGTGTCAAGTCATAGATATTTCAATCCTTTGCAAGATGGGAGGTTCCACCTGTGACATGTAATATGATTTCAAATTATGCAGAAGGGCTCAGGGTTCAAGCCAGAACACTGTAAAAGAAAGAGAACTCTGTCCTTTCAGTGCGAGGTACCAAAGCATGTCAGGAAAGTATGGAGAAGCCTCAGGGATTTACACAATGTAGGGGGGAAAAACCTGCAATCACTGGGGCTTGAAAAGCCACAAAGTTGCATGGGGATTCCAAAAGAGCATAAGTATCTAAAATAGATGATGTTTAATAAGTCACTTTAACTCTCTTCAATGCAGTGGCTGGATGGGCACACACAGAGTTGTGGTCAATGGCTCAATGTCCAAAAATAATTGATTAAAACAAGGCCAGGCTGGACAGGACTTGGAGCAACCTGGTCTGTCCATGGCAGGCAGGAGTGTTGGAACTGGGTGATCTTTAAGGTCCCTTCCAACCCAAACCATTCTCTGGTCCAGTGAGGAGTAAAGCTGTGTAAGAGCTCGTTATTGTACTGCCTGAGTTGGTACAGCAGCAAGATTAGAAAGATGCATTAAAGGTCATTTTTCTTGTGTTTGCTGAATGCCTCCTGGTTTGATATCATTTGTCCAGTGCCTTTGAAATGATTGCTCCAGTGGGAGTAAACATGGGTGTATGTGGGAGTGCCAGGAGCAAACATCCATGTCCGGCCTTCCAGGGCTGCAAGAACACTGTCACTGATACTTTCATTAACTATTATCCTTCTTGCCTTTTGTTCTGTTGAGCTCTTCCTACCAGTTTTCCTAATCATAATGTGTAGTGTTTTAATGTAAATACATTTGGTTCTGAGACTGCTCCTTTGAGATAACTGGGCAGCTCTGAGGAGACTCTCTCAGCCCCAGTAATTACAACACACTCACAAAATCATGCCATTTGGCTGGGTGCCTGTGCTTCAGATTTAACTGGCTTTGCCTGTATTCCTGTCCATAGGCATTAGCTTTCATTTCCCAAACAGTTTTTAATCTGTTTAACCTTGTGGTAATTGTTCTGGAAGACAATGGCATTTTTGGAGTCACATTTTATAGCAGCTCAGCACAGTGAGGTGTTCAGTGATTGTCCTGTTGTTAGAAACCAGCTATCTCAAACAAATGAGATTTATCGTGTTGGCCGTAATGGACTGATTGTTCCTTAAATACGTATCAATCACAAGGGGGAAAATATTTAATTTGCTTTCATCAGTAACCTTTTCTCCTGCTTTTTTTTTTAATGTTCTTTTTTTTTTTTAAGACTAAAATCCATGGGATTGGATTTGTAAAAATACACGCACCGTGGAACGTATTGTGCCGGGAGGCAGAATTTCTTAAGCTCAAGATGCCCACAAAAAAGGTGAGTCATGATTTTCCTTTTTCCTCCTGAAGGCTTAGTTTAAATATGTTGATTTGTTTTTTTTTCTTCTCACGACCATTTTAAAAAATCATTTGCTCCAAAAATGAGAGTCACAAACTTGCTTGGGCCAGCAGAAAGAAAAAGGGGAAGGAAATCAAGAACTTCTGGCCACTACCACTATCTGTACATGATGAGAGTGATTTAATCCTCAGTGTGTTTTAAAAGAAGAGGTTGCAATTGATGATGAAATTTCTGTGTGTGTTTTGGACATTTTTCTCTCATTTGAAGCACCAGACTTCTGAAAATGAGCATAAAAATAAGGAATTGTCTTGCTGGGTTTGGTGACTATTCATGTACATGGTGAGTCACGTTTACAGGAGTTGGGGGCCACTCTCCCACAAAATAAATTACCTTTCAGAATATTTGAAATATCATTAAAGAGATGACAGTATATTTTCATCAATTCTAAATCACCCATGATAGATAGCTACCTGTTCAGTGAGCACAGCTTAGAGATGGATTAATATTTAAACACGGACTAAGTGCGTGTCCCAGACTGTAGAGAGAAGTCTGTAATGGAGCAAGAGACAGTCTCAAAGCCCAGCATCATTTATGACAACAGCAAAACCACACTTTTGGTTTGGATTTCATATTAATCCCCATTATTGCCTCACTCGCCACCGATTTTAATCAGAGGCACAATTAGGTTGAAAAGGTCTGTTGCCATCCTGTGGTTAAAGCTGCTTTGCCACTGAAGTAAAGTTCAGGTGGGCATTTTGTGGAGGGCTTTTTTGTGTGTAAAAGAGGCCACCTAACCCTGCAGATATTGCCCAGGAGAAGCCATGTGCCTGGCAACACCCTCAGATCCCAAAAACCTTATTTCCAGCTGATCTTCCTGTGCTGGGAGCCCTGCCATGGATCTGCACGTAGTTTCTCTGTGGCTTGGAGAGGGAAGCCTATAATCCTCTTTTCTGACCTGCTCACACAATTCACGCATTTAATGCCACGGAACTGCAATGGACAATACAAGAGGTTTTGGTTCATTTATATGGAAGAGGTGAGACTCCTGAAATACAGACAATATTCCCAGGAAAACCCCCTGGGAGAGTTGTTTTGCAGAGGGGCCCTTGTAGCTCCTTTATTTCTTTGTTCCACTGCACCAAAAAAATTTGTAAAAGCCAGAGGAACCAGTGTCTCAGGAGCCAAGTGCTGATTATTTGGAATCAATCATTGGCCAGGTTTTGTCTCAGGGGAAAAGCAATAGGTTTCCTCTTCTTGCCTTGGTTTGACTTTCCCATCCATCTCTGTCTTTCTGAATGATTTCAAGAAGCTAAACCATCCTCCTTGACTGTTTATTGGGATGTATGTATTTTATTGCTGCTTTATTCCTTACAGTTCACTCTGACTTATGGAAAACCAAAAAAACCAACAGAGTTTTACTGTTCTTCCCTTTGCCCCCTCAGATGTATCAGATCAACCAGACCCACGGTATCCTGAAAAAGATTAATTCTGTGATTCAAAAAATAACAGAGCCCATCCAGCCCAAAGTGGCAGAACACAAACCTCAGACGGTGAAGCGCCTCTCCTACCCCTTTTCCAGAGAGAAGCAGCACTTGTAAGTGAAAGCTTTCCCTAAATTTCCACATCAGCAGGTTCCAGCAGAAAATTTACTTCTTGGGGGGGGGATTTTTTTGGCTCTCTGTTGAGGAATGAGTCTTTGTAGAGCCACTCTGTGAAATCTCTGTGTGTTTTAGCTGCTGTTGTGGCACACACTGCATATCTACATAGCCATACGCTTCAACTCTTGGGCTGCCAAACACGATTCATAATGTGGTTTACAATAGTCTTTTTTCCACATAAAATAAAATGCTCAGTAAAATGTGTAGCCAGAGGTGTGGGCTGATAAGTTTTAGAGTAATTTCATTTATCTGGTGTGGGCAGCTGACACAGGTTCTGCCAGCCAGGCCTTGTCTTTGAAGCTTTATGAAGTCACTGGTGGCTTTGCCATCGATCTCAGATCAGTAAGAACAGCTGTAAATGTGGGTGTAGGAAAAAATCATAAGGTGGGGTCCAGCCAAAGTTTCTACTGCCCTGGACTGCTTTGCTTTGCTGCTCTTCCTTGGCCAGAATCCCAGAGGAGTCACTTTGAAGGCTGTGTTTATGGATGTGCCAGCTGGAACAAGTAACAGTCCCAGGGCAGGATTTCTTCACTGCACCTACAGCACTTTCAGGTTTTCATCAAGGGATGCAGAACACTGATGGAGTTGTGTGTGTGAGTTGGGCCAGTCAATGTATGTTGGACTTGCAGGAATTGTGTTCACTGAGTGTAGGATGTTCCTGCAGTGAAGGAGCCTGGTGGCTCAGAGAAGGTCCAAAAGGTGCTCCTGAGCTTAGGTGTGGATGTGCCTTTTGCTGTTTGCAGTGCTGGCTTTTTCAGTGAGACCAACTGTGTCTCTGTTGAATAAGGGAGTTTCAGGCACAGAGAAAATACAGAGAGGATTAGGGGAAATTCAAGGCCAGCAGTGGTCAGTGAGCATCAACAGTCTCTTCTGTGCAGAAAATCCCCTAAACATACAAACCCAGTAAAATGGATAAGCAGCCTCTTTAAATTATGAGATTTGGGCTGGATTTTCTTTTCAACAGGGTTTCTACAAGCTGCTTTTTAGTGGTAGCTTTGAGAGATCCCCTGGAGAAATGAAAATATTGAAGGGGTCAACAAGAGCAGGAAATTACTGACTTTTTTTTTTTTAACCTAATGGGCTTCCTTCTAACCTTTTAACAGATTTGATTTGTCTGACAAGGATTCCTTCTTTGACAGCAAAACAAGAAGCACTATAGTAAGTACTGAATATAAATAATTTATGGTCTACAATGCCTTAATTGTTGTGTTAACAGCCCCTTTGCCAGCTTTAATACAATGCTTGTTCAAGTTTGCCTTTCTTAACCAAATGCCAGGGTTCTCCTGTGCCATCAGTTATTAAAATTATAAATACAGCATTTCCACATTTAGCTTATGTGCTGAATAGTGTTTGATGCTAACAGGTTGCTGCCTTTTGGAAAATCATTTAGGTCTCCTTTCTAGTTCACATTTAATCTGGGACACACTTCCTTAGTAGAGATATCACCAGAAAGGGATATTTAGATTCTACCACTGGTTCTGCCACCAGCTGCCTGCACCCCTATTGACTCATTTACCTTTTTGTAACTATGATGTTGCTCTTTTTGCAAAATACTGGGAAATACCCCAAGAGAAATTCCAGTTGAACAGCCAGGTATTTACAGGGAATATTAGTTATAGTTTGGGGAGGAGGGGGGAGTTCTCTAGAATGGTATTAGAGGTGTTGAGGTACATAATTTTTATCTGAGTTACAGAGACTGGGGAAGAAGGTGTAGCCTCCTTTATAGCTGCTGAGAGGGGGATTGAAGGGACATCCAGGACAGCTGGAAGGGACTGTGCCAAGCAGCACTTTTCAAAGTATAACATGGACTCCTTGCCCCATTCCACTGCCCCTAACTGGTGTGTTGGAATGTGACTGCAAGCCTGCTTTCATCTTATATTTAACATTAGCCTTGTGGGATGCTGAGTGGTTTCAAAAAGAGCTTATATCACAATTAGAGCTGCCTTTTATTGCTGAGGTGATAAGGGGTATGAGATATCTAACTTTGCTTTCCTGCTTTGAAATTCCAGTGTATTCCATAATGTAGTTCCCCTCTAGCTTGAAGTGCAGTGGTTTGATGTGAGTGCAGGTTATCAGGACAAAGTGAACTTGACCAGGGAAGGCAGATGCAGCAGCAGCACAGAAATGGGAAAGAGAAGGACAAACATTGATTTTGTTTGTTTGAGATAAAACATTTAACTTGAGATTGAAAAAATAAATACAAAAAAAACCAAACAAAGAGATCGTAGGCTTTCTTTTGTAAACGTCTAGATGTACAGTAAAAAAAGCTTGTAAGTAAGAGAAACTTAAGGGAGAAAGTGAAGAGTTAAAATTTGTGACAGCAGGCTGAGCAAGACAGAAAGACAAAATGGCACTGTATGACAAGAAGGTGAGCAAGACTAACTAAAAAATGGGCTGAAACAGTAGCTTGTAGCAGAGGCTGAGAGAAGAGGAGGGATAGGGGTTTTTTAACCTATCCAGGAACACTGGACATACAACAATAATGCTGGTAGTGTGCTGTTTGTTTTAAATCCCTGTAAAAAATCACCCGATAATGAAGGGCATATTGAATGCTTCCCAACACCATTTTATCCTGTGTTCCTTTCTATTTGTATTCTTCTTTCTTAAAAGTTCTCTCCTGCCTCTCTCATACGTTTTCTTGAACCACAGTGCAAATATTGACCCTTCCGCCTACTGCAGAGTGAACAGGAATGTAGTCACTACCCGTGAGTCTTTGCTGGATAGAAACTAAGCCCAAGAGCTTTTGGTTATTAAAAAAAGAAAATAAAAAGATTTTGTAAGTGGAAATCTCTCTGTGACAGCCCTTTAACTCACTGGGGTTACGAGACAACAGGCAGATGAGCTGTGGGGCTTGCCCCGGGTGCCCTCACTTGCTTCCTCGTGTGAATTGGGCAGCAGCCGAGTCAGCACATGGATTAGGGAGCCAGGAAACCAATCCCTGACTCCTTGAACAGGCCAGGCAGTGGGCAGCAGATGCTCTTGCTCCAGGTTTTCCTGTGCTGCCCGCTCCCCTGCCAGCCTCGTGCCGGCCGGGTGCCTGCCTTGCCCGGGAGCGGCCGAAAGCTCGACCTCTGGGGCAGCCTGCTGAGCTGTGCAAAGGTTATTTGACAATAAGTGCAATAAATCCCAAAATAAATACATCTGCTTTGCCACTGAGGTCAGGGAGGCTCAGAAATTTTAAGGTCAGCCCGTGTTAGTCCCGTTTGATAAATGGCTGTGTGCTGTGTACACGCCGTGAGGCCGAAGCTCTGCTGGAGCCTTTGGACTGGGGCCAACCTGTGCCATGGGAGGCGAAGGAAGAGCTGGTCTGGGTAGAAGAGGGCTCCTGATCTTCAGTCAATGCCTGACACGAGCAAAAATAGCATTTTTGGGTAGATGCAGCCCCGTTTCCCCCGATCAATTCTCTCTGTAGCTGGCTGTTTAGATAAGCATTTCCCCCTTGCACGGATAACTCGGCGTGGAAAGCTCCGAGCCCTGCTCTCCTGAATGCCATGACTTTTCGTAAAGAATGATGACTTCATTGACATCTTGGTTTTGCCAGTATTGGAGCTGCACACAGAAAGATCATGCTTTTCACTGGCAGTGTCTGGAGTAACCCTTTCCTTTCTTTTATTTTGCTCCTGCAGGTCTATGAAATATTGAAAAGAACAACATGTACCAAAGCAAAATATAGCATGGGTAAGGAACTTTATTTAGCTTTAAGATCAATATCATTTTCAGGTATTGAAAACAATTGTAATTGTTTGTTGTAAATGGCTGTGGAGTTTAGGTTCTTCCCCCTGCTCTCTAATATGATGTATGTGGATGTAATTGTTTTATTTGGAAATTTAATTTAATTAGGGTAGCTGTTTGACATTTTTTCAAATGTGACTTTAGAGATTCGACTCTAAATTAAATGGTAAGTGAGCATTCAGCCCCTGCAGATGTTACTTAGGTCTTCTGCAGCAGGGCTGGCTGCTGATACAAACCAGTGGATGAGCTGGCTCAGTTTTACCCTCACTGAAATGGATGAGGGTATCACCATGAATTTCAATAACTGCAGTGAAACTCTATGGCTTGGCCCATTCCTTTTAAGCAGGAGCCTCACATTTTATAGGAGGGGGTGGTTTTTCAGTGCCTTGATTTAAATGGTCTTAACTGCTGACTGCCCGAAACGCTGTCCTGAGTGGAACTGAGATTAATCCCAGTGGAACAGCCAAGGACTGAGGCTTACACTGGAGCAAAACAGTTGTTGCAAGTCAGGGGTGTGGAGTTTCCACTGCCATGACCAATAGTTTTAGGATTTCAGCCTTAGGTTCGTGCTGTAAGAATTAAACTCATAATGCAGCTAAATGTGAATTGCAAATCAGGTCACCTTAAAGATCGGTTGGCAGCTTATCCTGTTCAGCTGTTATGAGCTTTATTTTGTACATATTTAGGCATATACTTGACCATGGGACCAAAGTTAACAAATAGTTAATGGTAAATCAAAATAAATAAGGCAGCAGGGTGAATTCCCAAACAAGTTTGTATGAGCAAAGTGCATGAACATGGGAGAAAATGTTTGATAACTGTTGAAATCTGTTATAGAGTTTATTTGCTTACAAGCAGTTAAATAAAACAATGAGAACTTGAATTACAGGTAGTTCTGTTCAATATTGACCCATCAGCTGCTTAGAAAGACATCAAATAATAGAAGAATAACTATGCCAGAAATCATTTCCATGCTTTGGCTTTTGTGTTGAAGTACCAACATACAATGTACAATTGTTGACTCCTTATATACACTAAATTTTGGTGTTCAGCCAGTATTAATAGAAGTGCTGTACTCTGTAGCCTGGGAAATCCAAATTAATCTGTGACTTTCAGGACCCTTTTCAAGTCTGGTGCTGGATCATTTTCACTGGAAATTACATCATTGCACTCTTGAAAGGGGAAGGTCACACAGCTCAGTTTGAGTTCTTGCCTTGGAGTTGGATTCTCACTTGGTTATTATTTTTTTTTAATTTTATTTTTTTTTTTTTTTTGGTCCAGAAATGGGAAACACGTTAGAGATTAATTGAATAGGGCAGAGGCTGAAGGATGGTAGAGCGTTAGGATCATTCTTCTGCCTAAGACTGGCAAGGCCACACAATATACCTAATAAAAATGTCATTAGGCCAGGCCTGCCCTGCCGTGGGCACTCAGCATAACTCAGCCAGATCCTTTGTGTTCCAGTGCTGGAATGCTGGGTTACAACCCAGCAAACAGATTTGAGCAAACACAGATAATGCTGCAACGTTGCTGCCCAGCAGGAAAGAGGGAAGGAACTGCCCAGGGAGCACTGCAGTCTTTGTTATTTATTTTGAAAATTTGTGAAAATGTGAATCTGTCTTCACTGTTAAATGTAGAGAGGGGATTATGTAGCTCTTTTTTTTCAGTCACACAGCCCTAGAAAAA
Source organism: Platyrinchus mystaceus (assembly GCA_035041135.1). Lineage (NCBI taxonomy): Eukaryota > Metazoa > Chordata > Aves > Passeriformes > Tyrannidae > Platyrinchus > Platyrinchus mystaceus. The sequence goes on from JAWWLV010000179.1 coordinate 7,287,444, forward strand.
TAATTTATCTGCTCACCAGTTGTTTCTGCCAGAACATTTGCAGACAATTCATAGACCTGTATAATCTTAAAGAGGGCTTTGAAATTAATGATACTGCAAGATACTGAGCACTCCTGGAGCTGCTCCTCCAGCAGGTGATTAGTATCTCGAAAACATTAATGAACTTGAAAAATTCCCCTTTCAAGAGCAATCAAAAATGACTCTGTGAACTTACAGTGGTTCACAGTGGTTCCTGGTTCATAGTTGCTGTTCTTTCATATCCAGTCCCACGCTCTTTTCTTAGCAATGAAGTGATGGGTGACATGGAGCACACTGTAGCACATCATTTTTCTTTTCTTTTTTTAAATCCTTTTGAATTCTCCACAATGCCAGTGGCCAGATTTTTTTTATTATTTTTTTTTCCCAGTTGGCATTAATCACACTTGCCTTGCACAAAGGCAAGTGCTTGACTTAGCCCTGATTCAGCACCCAGAACTGGTTCATTGACTCCCCACACGGATGGCCCGGCACCTCCAGACATGGTTAATACTCCCTAATTGGAAAGTCCTATAATTAATGTCAGCAGAGAATTAGAGAAGTAATGAGCTACAGCCCTTCCAAGTCCAGGTTCCCAACCTTTGGGAACGGTGCAGGGTGCTGCAGTGTTGTGCTACTCCTGACTTACACATTTAATTCCTCCTGCCTCATCCATACTTTGGCAGATGAGCAGGATCCCAACCCTGGGAAGGCAGGAGGCCTCACAGCCCCCTGTGCCACGTAAACTTATAGATGAAGCATTAATTGCTTTCAGCCTCATGCATGTCACTAATAAACGGATGTGTAAACAGGGAAAGGAGAGGGAAGAAAGAAGGAAACTACCCTTTTAAATAAAAGACGAAAATGTGGTAAATATGGTAAGTATTACGCCAAGGTCTTCGCAAAGGCTTTCCCTCCAATTTCTCTGATCAATCTGAAATCTCAATTCAAAGCTCTGTGTGGGTGATGTGTGTGGATGTGTGTTTCCATGTGCCATTGATTCCAGCAATATTCTCCTTGTGATCCAGCCTTCTGCTACACTTTCAAATCTTCAGGCTTGCCCTTCAACCAAACTGACTTCTCAGAAAGTGTAATTTATTTTAATGACTAATTTCAAGTCATTGGCTTCTACTTCTTGATTCTCAAATATATATGACTTCCTCTTGCTCTCTGCAGTTTTCCATTTCATAAAATGAGTCATGTATAATAACCTATATGATTAAAAATGAAGCTACATGGAAAGGAATGAGATGGCAGAAAAAATCATTATCTGATCAAATGACTGTTATTTTGAGGGAAATCTCCATGAAGGGTGATAAAGTGAGACTGTCTAACCTTGAAATTATAAATAACTATTATGTCTTTATTTTTCAAGGGATCACCAGTCTGCTTGCCAATGGAGTTTACAGTGCTGCATATCCTCTGCATGATGTAAGTGATCTTGTGACATATTTTACATGTCTACTGTCTGTCACCAAGAAACCTTCTTTTATGTTACGTGTTAATGGCATCATCCCAGGCACAAGTGTTTCGATTCCTGACTTCCTTCTCACTTGTACCATGACTGCAGGGATTTTTACAGGTTGTTCCCATCGCTCTGCTCAGTTTTAATGGATTCCCTCACCTCTGTCCTACATTTGGAGATCGTGAGTGACACTGGAACGTAGCGTTAGGAGAGTTGTTTCGGTGGTTTAGCAAATCAAATGCTTCTGTTGTTTTCTGACCACCTGCTCAGGAGATCCCTGGCATCAGTGCTGGGGAACATATTTATTCCTGGGGCACCAAGGGCTGGTTCCCTCGTTGCCTCCCTGAATCCCCCTTGGCTGTGTGGAGGTGTCAGTAGATGTGTGTCTGTGCCATCGGTTGCCTCTTGAGCAAAAAACCATAAGCATTTTCTGAAGTAAAGTATTTCCTGGCACTGGCTGTGACTGCAGTCCTTCTAACTGATGAAACCTGCTTTTGGGCAGTTCACTAAGATGTCAAGAGTGTGTTCAACTGTGGTGCTCGTGGAGAGGGTTATTGAGAGCTAAGGAATTTTGGTGACACTCATACCCGGGCTGCAGATCCCTGTCCTGCCAGAGGGGCACACAGCTGGATGCCGATGGCATTTTTACTTAGAGGTTCAAGGCAAAGCCAGAACTGACAAACACACACTCTTAGCCCTACAGAAAAGCTGAACAGATGTCAAGGGGACGTGGCAGGCACTCTCCTTGCTCCTGATGTACTGCCTGTGTGAGCATCCAAGGGCTGTCGAGCCTGGTGCCGGTTTTCCGGCCTGGGATGTGAGGATGAAGTGTGTCTTCCTAGTTTTCTGCTCCCCACACTCACAGTGGTTTCACATGGGACTGTGAGAGTTTTATCTTGGAGTAACCAAGACTAGAACAGCCTCTTTATCTGCCTGATGGTTATCATAAATGTCAGGACTCTCAAACTGCAGCAGTATCGTGTAGAAATCGAGAAAGGCTAAATAAACTTCTCTGCATGTTCTTGCCTCACGTCTTTAGACAGCTACTGATAGTCTTGTATATAAGTTATTTATTGTCTTAGTTTACTCCTTCATCTTATTTAAAAATAACTCCAAATTAAAACCTCAAATCTAATCAGCCCTGAGTGTTTGGAGTCTGGATAGGGATCAGCTCTCTCAGCTGGTTTCTTCTCTTTCAAGTGGACTGAGCTGAACCCCAAATACCATGGCAATACCACATCCTTTCCCCTGACATTTTTAGGCCACCTTTATCACTTATTCATTCCTTCTCCCCCAATGACAGACACTATTACTCTTTCTTAATGTGCCTGGTGACAGAAGACAAAGTGTGCCATGACAAATGGACTCCTAAAATACAGCGTTATTTTACAGCTTGCTTTTTCTGGTTTTGATGCATTAAGTGAGTGGGATACAGGGGAATGCAAATACAGAGCAGTTCTGGGCACAACTCACTGAATGACTCAGATTTTTCTCTTTTTTTAAAGGGTGACTATGAAGGTGAAAACGTGGAACCCAATGACAGAAAAGTAAGTTGATACAGAGGGGGTTTAACATATTCACAAGAGGCCCAGCCTGAAGAGTTACCTGTTGCAATGTGGATGTTTGCCAAGATTCCACACAAAATACTACAAAAAGGCACTAAATGCCAAGCAGCAGAGGTACAGAAGTACTTCCCAGCTTTTAAATTTGCCCAGATGTGGAATGCAGTATCATATGCATCAATAAGTAGTATATATAGTATGCATAAATAAGGAATATTTATAAAATGCCCAGCTCAGTAATGATACATTTCTTGCCACGTTAGTAAGAATTTTGACAGCATTTATGTAGAACTCCTCATAAAGTTCAGATGATTTCAGGCCAGCTCTGATGAGAATATGCTCAGTCATATTCTGGTGTCTGTATCAGATATAAATCCTGCTTCATTCCATGGTGAGCTCCAGTCTCACCACTGGAACCTGTGCTGAATTAATTTGCTGCTGATCTGCAGTGTGAGGATCAGAATTGGTGCGTGTGGAGGGGAAGTGCTTGAAAACATAAACATGAAAGTGACTGGGAAAGATAAATATGGAATATTTATCAGGAGTAAGAGGTCCTCAGCAAAGCTTTAATGTGTGCTCTTCAGGCAGAAACTGCCCTGTGGGTGTACAGCATTTCACTTCAGTCCATGGTTTAAATTGTGGTTTTAACTGTATAGTGAAAGACATCAGTTTATTGTGGTAAAACAAGTGGGAATTATTCTGAGGAAGTACTTTTCATAAGAAAAAAAAACCCACAAAATTTTCACCCTTTGTGGAAATGTTGGTTTCTTAAATTCAAAGTGCAGTTACTACACCGTGCCCACCACACTTCCCTAAAGAAGTCTGGCTTTTGTCTCTGTGTCAGACAAAACCTGAAGTAGAGAGTTTACAACCAGTTCTTTCAGGAGGAGCTGCTAAATTCGAGTGTCACACGGTGGCTTTTAGACCCAAAACTTTGCCTTTCCAGTTTGTTTCATGGTTTCGTCTCCAAAGAAATGCTCTGGACATTCATTTCTCGTAGGAAAAGGAGATCTAAAGACCTTCAGGTTGGACATGTAAAAATAGGTACCCAAAATTAACAGTCTGCTGGGCCTTTAAGGTGCAAATGGCTCAGCAGAAGACAGTGGATGTTGTTCCCCTCCCTCTATTGATTTGTGTTAAAAATACCACATACCTGTCATTTCATCATTAAGCAACACAACACCCAACCAAAAATAGGTTGAAAGTCCATATTTTCTGAAAGTGTCTGGATTTATCTTCTTCACTGCTAACATTTCAAACCTCACAAATTCACTCATTTCACAAGTTCATTGTGTGTTTGGAAATGTTTACCTTGGCTTTTGACTTTAAGTTCCCTCAAATAATCCTTTGGTGTCTTTTGGCATGTTTCTTCTGGTTTCTTGAAGCTTTCTTTAATCTAATCCAGTGCTAGGCTAGGTCTGTGCCTTTTTTTAACAAGAAAATTAAAGATTTGAGGCATAGAAATGAAGTAAATATTTAGGTCTAGTGCGCTGATCTCCTCTAATCACGTCTTTGAAGCTGTGCTTTGAATATCAGGCTGATAAATGTCAGGATAGATGAGATAATTCATTTGTACTTTAGACACAAATTTGGTTTCGAGTTGCACAAAACTAAAACATGGCACTGATGCAAAATCCCTTTAGCTGAGTATTTTCCTGATATGCCTGACAAGCTTAGATCACAGAAAAGGAATCCAATTTACAGCACAGGCTTAGTTGTAAAAAAGAAGTTAAAACAAAGTGCACATGGATGTCAAGGTGCCCCAAATTTTTGCTTCCCAGACACAGGCAGTGGGCCTTGAACTTATGGAAAATGTGGTTGAAAGAAACCTAAAGCAGAATAAAAACAAAATATACAAGAATGTTGCTGTTTAATAAAGGCCTGCTGTTAGGATTCAGTTTCTGCCTTTAGTGTTGTAAGGAAATTAATAAAGATTAATGATTTGGGGTTGCTGAGGGGGAAGACCCACAGTCCACTTATATTTTTGATGTCACGTTTCTGTAAAAGTGAAGAAGTTGCCTTTTTATTTTTATTATTACTCGAACCATTTGCATGAGAAGTACAGCAGCTGAGCTTGGAAAGTCTGTGTTAGGGGTTTGTTTGGCAGGAGAGTTCCAAAACTGCTCTAGAAACGTTGTTGTCTTGCGTGACTTCTCTGTGATGGAGAGTGAGCAGGAGGGACGGGCACGGGCAGTGGTCAGGCCCTGGTCTGCCCTTCATTTCACTGGGGAGATGGAGGAGTTTGACATCTCTCAAGGTTCTCATGATAAAATAGCCTCTATATTTAGGGAATAACATCCTGTTTGGGCTGTTTGCTGTGAACCAGGTTTTAATCACGTTGCCCTCCCTCTGATGATCCTGGTATAGGTCTCGCTTCCCCTTCGAGCTTCTTTCCAAAGCTGCACTGGGTGTGCAGCCCTCATCCCACCCAGGGAGGGTTGTGTAACCAAGCTCTGACATTTTCTTTTTGTTTCGTTACCCCACATTCAACAAATACCCTCAGCAATAATCAGTTTGTGCCCTTACATTTGAGGGAAAAACAAAAGCGATTGTGTGGTTGAATTAATAAAAACAGAATTGACCATCCAGGGTTCTCCTTGAAATATCAGTTCTTGCTCCAGGAGCATTCACCAAGTTTGTGTCACTGGGATGAAGCAGGGAGAGAAGCAGTAAAGGGAGATCTGACCTCACAAGCAGATGTAAAGCTGTTTTTCTCCCACAGAAGTGGCCAGAGAGCCCAGATCATCTTCTTCAGTATTTTTTGGATTTCTTGTTCACTCTGTTAGCTGAACGGCATTAATAAAAAAATCAGGTCTGAAAAGCACTATTTATATATTTTACAAAATAAAGGGTAAGTTGAAGGTCTCAAAGGAACCGATTCTTGTGAGGGATTCAATTTTTTAGATCAGTAAGGGGATCATTGTTTTCCTTGGGCCGTATCCTAACCAAAAGGAAGAGTGGAAATCATTGGGTTCTTGCGGTTTAAAGCTGAAAATCATCCTAAATGCAGCATTTGAGGCACCTCTGCCCAGCATCTCTTGATGGATGCTGAATTATACAGCTTGTATAGCAAAACCAAACCAGTTTATCCTAATTTTTTTTCCTGCCTTCTAAAAGCTCGAAGCGTATTCATCTTTCACATCCATTCTGCTACGGAGCATAAAACCAGGACTGCTCTCCCTTGTCTCTGCTGTGGTTATCCATCAGCCCAGCTGCTGAAGAGCCTTTTAATGTACTAGAATTCATCACTGTGTTAGAGCATGCCAAATCAGCACATTTATTTTTTTAATACTTAATGCAGACTGAGGGTGTTGGCACGTTGTGGGTTGAAACCGCGGCGTGGCGAGACCAGACCCCCCCAGTGTGAGCTCTGCAGGTTGCTGGGGCCGAAGGAGAACACGCTGGTCCTTCAGCTCTCACCTCTCCTTTCTGTTTTGCAGCTCCTGTGCGAGGAGTGGGCGAGCTACGGGGTGTTTTATAAATACCAGCCCATCGACCTGGTGAGGTGAGAGTTCAGCCCTTAATACTGGGTTTGAATTTTGAATCAATTTTGTTTGCTCGTGACGAGACTCTCTGAAGAAAATGAGGTGCTTTTTTAAGAGGACTCACTCACAGAAGATCCAAAGACACCAATTTGCAAAGCAGAAATGTGTGTGTGTGGGGAAAATGACTAGTTGTGCTGACTTGTTTTCATGGTGCCTGTCTGTATCTCTGGATGAACTCCAAGCATCATGAGAAAGAGAGTCCTCTGAGAAGAAAAAAATTCCCACAGGTCATCAGATCTTACTTTCTCCATGGTTAATCCATCTGTGATTCATAATTTTAGCCACGTTTTATTTTAAGAAATAGGAAACATTTCTCTCTCTCATTTCTTTTTTTAAAAATGTATTTCAGAAAATACTTTGGAGAGAAGATTGGGCTATATTTTGCCTGGCTGGGAGTTTATACGCAAATGCTCATTCCAGCTTCCATTGTCGGGATTATCGTTTTCCTCTATGGCTGTGCCACTGTGGATGAGAATATACCCAGGTAAGACAAATAAATAAATACATTCTGTTGCAGGAGGGCAATAGAAACTCAAAGTTACCTTTCTGTAGAAATGTTTTGTCATCTAGGGTGTGAAAAGCTGAAACTGGGGCCCCTTGTGCCTGTGGTTCCCAGGGCTTGCCCTGTGCCCCCCAAATCCCAACACCCCAATCCGTGTTTCCTGGCTGTGGCTTCCCAAGGTCTCTCTGTGCCAACTTGCTGGAGGGAACGGTGTGCTCCTACCACTCTCCATCCTCATGCCCTGCAGGCCTCACCTTTTGGAAGCTGTGCTTAAAATGAAGCCACCTCCACAGGGAGGGGGGTATTGCAGCCCCACTGGTCTCAGCTTCCAGTCAGTGATGGAGCCATACCAAGGGCACAAAACAGCCCATTTTTGTCTCATTAGCACTTATTGTTAATTTTACATGTGGAGTTTGCATTGATGCGCTACAAATAATTCTTGGCCAGTTGTTCAGGTGGTTGTTTTTCTTTTTTCCTAACTGAGATCATTATGTTAAAACAAACCAACAAAATACTGCTAATGATGGGGTTTGGTGCTTCCCAGCACAAAATGCTGAGGGAGGACGTTGTGTGACTTTTAGAGATGCATCAAAAATGTATATCCCTCAAGTAAGCAACTGTGATCAGATTAACAAAATCTTGATGTCCTCCTATTTTTAATCCCTTGGTAACTTTTGCATTAGAATGTTTTTAAAGCCCTCTGATTTTTGCATTATTTGCCCTGCATGCATCATCAGCTGGAGATGCAAATTACACGATTTGTACAGCAACCACGAGCCCTGAATAACAAAGCAGATAATGGATACAGGAAAAATAGTTGTTTGGTGTTTTTTAAAATTCATTAAGATTGCTTTGTACTGCTTCCAACAGTTAAAGAAAGTCACAGGGAGGGTCACTGTTGCTATTACACAGATGGAGCACAGAGAAGATAAATTGGTTGAACTCCAGTCTTTTGATACTTGTACTTTATCTATTACTGTAGTTAGAATTTCAAAACAAAGAGTATTTTAGTTTTGTTTTATTCTGTAAGATCCTATAGTAAAAAGGGAGTCAGCAGCCATGAGGATTTCAGCCCCTGCCATGGTGGACAGAACTGCTCTGAGTTCTCTGAGCTGCTCTTCCAGTGGTATCTGATGGTCCTACAGACCACCAGAGGAGAGAAGATCATCAGAGCACGAAGATGGAGCCACACTGACCGTGCTTTCCCCATGTCTCGTTGCTTTGTTGCAGTATGGAAATGTGTGACCAGAGAAACAACATCACCATGTGTCCCCTGTGCGACAGGACGTGCAGTTACTGGAAGATGAGCTCGGCCTGTGCGACTGCTCGTGCGAGTCATCTGTTTGATAACCCTGCAACTGTCTTCTTCTCAGTCTTCATGGCTCTCTGGGGTGAGAAGATCTATGCCTTCATGTTAAGTTTTTAATTACTTAAAATACAACAGGAAGGAACAGAGGAGATAAAGCAGTGTATTTATACTCAGGCACTTAATGATATAAGGAACTTCTTTTTTTTCCTTCCATTTTTTTTTTTTTTAATTTTCCCATGAATCTGCCACACCCAGATTTATATTCTGGACTAGGGGCTAAAATTCAAAAAGTTTCTCAAGCTGAATGTCAAGTGAAATTGTTAAGCATCTGTCATAAAACTGCTGCGTGGTCTGTCAAAATTTCATTAACGGGATTGCACAGCTTGCCAAAACAAAAAAAAAAATCTCTTTGCAGAGCCAGCTTCCACTTTAGAACATTACAGAAGAAATGTATTAATGTACTCTGAGGTTGAGGGGAGGGCTCTGGGGGGAAGTGTAATGGCCTTTAGCATCTTTAGGACAAACCAACATTGATTCCTGAGCGTGCTCTGAGATGCAATTAAGTTTATCAGCAGGCAGACCCTGAAGTGGGAACAGTGGCTTTGGAGGTATTTTTCCTGCTGCTGGCTGCCCTCATGCTTTGAGCACATCAATTAACCTTCCTGGCTTGTCTCTAGAACTTGGGTAAAGTTATTAACCCTGTCATGAAACCTTTATTGGAGGACTTTTCTCCTCCCTGCTGGAGGGAGGGATGGGGACCCCATCCCCAGGCATGGACACTGGGGGAGAGGAGTTTTGGTGGCCACGTACTCCCAGCATCAGTGAGAGCAGCACAAGGTGATGTTTGTCTTCCTGCCCACCTTGTGAATTAACATAATCTGTTTTGGATTATATTTCATCTTAATAATATACCCTGAGTTTTTATTTGTTCTGGGACTTGCCTTTACATTACCATACACCTGAACAGATTCAAGTACAATTCTACATAATTCAATTTAAAGCAGCTGTCTTTTTGGCCAAGGTCTTTATTTGAGATGATAATGTTTTAAGAGCTCATTATCAAGTACCATAAGGAGAAGGACTAGGACAGAAGGATTTTGGGAACAGTGGGATGCAGGTTTGGAGGGAAAGCTGGGAAGTGGTGGGGGAGGTTTTTCAACTGAGGAAAATAAGAACTTTTTCCACGTAGTTTTGAACTTGCATTATTGAATTCATGTACAGTTGAAGAGTCGAGGCAGAGGAGACCCAAGTGATCTGCTCAGGACACAGGGCACCCTTAGCACAGCAAGAAAATTAGGCCAAGTTTAGGGCTATTCCAGTGAGCAAACATTAGGCCAGGCTTTCTTTGTACTGTGGTATTTCAACACCCTGGCAAACTCCACTCCCACAAGCCTTAAACCAGCTATAGGACCAAAATGAACCCTGGTCAGAAGTTCAGCATTAAACATGGACTCTAGCCCAGTGCTGTTTGGTATTAAATGGCATTAAAAATGTCAGAGAATCCAGATAAGATTATCTGGACAGCAACCTTTGGGAATTTTTAAGCTGCACTTATGCTTAGGAGCGCAGATGAGATATGAAAATGCAGGTGCTCCTGGCAGAGCAGTGGTGCATCACTCCCTGGCACCTTCACTGAGGGCTTCTGAAACGAGCTGGCTGTGTTTCAGACAGCCTTTTCATCTTGCCCTGTTGTAAGCCAGTGCCACAGGAGGGTTTCTAGCAGCACGAGGAAACGACAGCCCGTTCATTTTCCGTGTTCCTGGCTGCACGTGGAAGCTGCAGATCCCGGCGTGAGAACTGCTGGGAGAGGGGAGGCAATTCCAGAACCATGACACAGACCCTCTTAAGACACAGCTATGGCCATCCTGAATAACAGGAAGCCTGTGGCTTGTGAAGGGGCTGAGTTGTAAGTTTTCCATGTGAGAGTTTCGCTTGGAAGGCGAATGAATGTCGTGGCCCCCGCCTGGCTCCAGTCATGAGGGTGTCCTTTCCTCTCCATTCAGCTCTCTTACCCTCTCCCTGCCTCTGTTTTTCTCTGGATGTGAGTGTTTCCGAGCACATCTGTTAATACTCACTGCAGGAAGCTCCCCTGGGAACACCATTTCTTGGTAGACTTGCCTCTTTCATAATCACTTATTTATTATACAACTCTGGTGTATTCCCAGCATCTAAATATGTCCTCTGAGAACCCGCTCGGTCTCAGGGGGAGATAGACTGATATAGACTGGGATCATTCATTGGGACTCAAGGATTGCTTTAATGAGGTTTTTTTTCTCTAAGTCCCTCTCCATCAAAAAGAAAATGGCAGTGTTTTTAATGATAAAACCCCACAAAGGCTTCCTCTCTCACAGCCTGCCCACCTGCAGCTTTCACACCAGCCATGAGTGTCCGGGTTTGGGTGTGATGGTTAGGGCCAACCATACTATTATGACCTTTAGATGGATGTAATTACATCATGCAAAAGTGACTTATCTTGAGATCTTTGAGGGAATAACTCTACCATCAGTTCAAGGTTAGTTAAATCACTCATATTTTATACAGATAAAACACAGGTTTGTTTGCACTTGTAGATGAAATTATATGCAGATAAAGACCATTAATCACACATACAAATATTTAAATAAGCTTGGATGCAGGACTTTCTTAGACCCCTTAAAAATTGCAGGCACCTTTCTACATGAAGCTGTGGTTGCAACAAATGCCCCCCCTTTTTTTTTTTTTTTTTTAGCTTATCTAGATAAAACATTTGGCTCCTGGCCCATCAGTATTTCCCAGACAGACATGACTGTCGAATAAAAGAGAACAAAAATTGAAGTTATATGGTATTACATGTCAAACTGTTGTTTCAGCTGCCACCTTTATGGAACACTGGAAGAGAAAACAGATGCGTCTCAACTACAGGTGGGACCTGACTGGGTTTGAAGAGGAGGAGGTTTGTCCCTTCAGTTCTGACTCTTTCACTTCCACTGTGGTGTTACCAATAGCTCCTCACCCTGACCTGATAGGCTTTGGGGTGTTTCCATCATTTAGGAGAGAGGAAAATCCCTATCCATGAGCTGTTTGAGGTTTCTGTAGCAAGGGTATGACTAGTACGTCTTGTTGCCATAGAAACGTAATTGTATAGCCACAGAATGTGATTTTGGGGTTTTTTTTGAAGTGTGTAGTCGGGTCACACCTAGTGTAGGCATGGAATATACAGCTCAGAGCTCACTGCTGGGCTGATGTCAGGGTGCCAACAGCTAAGGACCTCATTCATCACACACTGCTGTAAACCAGGAATGAATGTACTGGAGCTGATAAAGTTACAGCGCTGTAAAATAAAGCACTGAGAAATTCCTATTAACTTTAACGATGCAGGATCAAGCCCTGACTTGGAAAATACCTAAGAAAGCATTGCCAGATTTGTGGGCTTGGGGCATTGGGAGGGACATAGTGTGGAGGTGGTGGTTTGGTTTTTTTTTCATTGGCTAAAAAAAATAATAACCCCAGCCAGGGTTGTATTAAATATGCTAAAGAACATGAAGGGCAAAAGGGCTGAATTTGTAGGAGAAAAAGTCTTCAAAATCAGGGGAGGAAAGGAGAAGCTGAAAAGCTGTATCCCACCTTTTGGGGTTTAATTCTGTCACAGTCCCAGCTCCCCCCCCCCCCCCCCAGCCTTGCCCTGCTGCTGTTATTAAAAGAACTGTGACCTCCCTTGTCGTATCTGGAGATGTTCTAAATAGATACACAACAAATACGGCTCACGTGAAACAAAACCCTGCCCAGCCCCGGGTTTTAACACTCCCCAGCTCACTAAGCCTGGCACAGGCATCGTTCCCCTCGCCCCCAAAGTCTTTCTGTTTGAATTATCCCCCCCCCCTTAATATGTTTATCTCCTTCCCTAATATATTTAGGGGCCCTGTGCCAGCAGCCTCTGTGCCGTGTCCTGTGCTGGTTCATACCTATTTACTGGGATTTAATAGAGGGATTTATTTCCTGGACACTCTACTGCTCTTTTATTTTGGGCAACTTGTTGTTATCATACATGAAAGTGGAGAGGATTAAGTGTATCTTTCCGATGTCTTTCCCCTTCATGTCTGAGTTCAGAGCTCCACATGGCAGCTGCTAATACAGTATATTTTATTCTGTGTTTTGGGTAGTCAGTGCTGGATAATCTAGTCATGTGTTTAGCACCAAATTTAGGCTCCTCCTATCTCTTATTTTGGGGAAACTTAAGCTGGAATCACGTTGAAGAATCAGGGTTTCAAGTGTCTCATCTTTGGGTGTTTTTAGGGGTGCCTGAAGTTCATAAAACACTGACAGTAATGTTAATCAGTGTAGAACACAAGTAGACTGATTTTTGCCATCTGCTGTAACTGTGTCTGTTTTGTGTAATTTTGAAAATATAAATCCAGTATGATTTGCAACTGTTCAGTAATCAAATTTTTGTTTATTTGTGTTTTTTTTCTTGTTTTTCGTGGGTTTTTTCTGGTTTCCTGAAGGAGGCAGTCAAGGTTTGGAAAACATTTTTTTTTTTAATCGCTCCTACCTTTTTTATTCCATGTCTACTGATGAATGCCATCTTTTGACCTCCATTTCTTCTTTTTTGAGCATCAGATTTTCTTTGGATCTCCCACTGGTTGCTTTGCCTTTACACCCTCCCGCTCTCCACTTGTTCAGACTTTTTTCAGCTCCGTTCTGCTTCCCATCCAACGCATAATTTTGAATTCTGACTCTTTTATGAATGCATAATTATTGTGAATCCTTGAATCTTTCTGAATCTTTTGGCTGTCTCTTACTTCCAGTTGTTTCCTACACCTTCTCCTTCAATGCACGTGGAGAATCTGTGGGTGCTGCCCAAGACAGAATTAGGGGAACGCCCCAGCTGACAATTCTCTGGGATCCCAAAGCAGAGTATTTTGCAAACTTACAGCAGAAAATTGTTTCCCTCACGAGCTGAGGATCACTGAAATTACAGTTAATGACATTTAATTTTTATCAAAAATATGGGTACTTAAAATCCAAGCATCATGTCACTTGGTATGAGCTATGCTGTCTGCGGGTTGTGCTGTATATCTCATGTATTAAATTTAATCTCTGTAACACTGCATATGGGTGTCCATCTCATTCTGCAGTTGCTGCTGTAGAACTATGAATGGTACAGGATTTAGCTTTTAATTACAGTCAACTGTCAGTTGACGTGAAGGACATCAAATGAATGGGGATTCAGTTAGAAAACTCAGAAATTACCAGGAAATCGACCTGCAAACAGTCCATGTGTAGCTGATATGGAAAACAAGTAATTTTGCTGTTTATTAAATATGACTTATTTCACAGGATCATCCAAGAGCAGAGTATGAAGCTAAAGTTTTAGAAAAGTCACTGAGAAAAGAACACAAACATAAAGAGGTATGGTAAAAATATTCATTTGTTTTACTTATAAAAGACTGAAAAAAGGTTGTTACAGCAGGCACTGACCCAAGACTGAGGAATAGGTAAAAAATAGAACTATTGCTCACTTGTGTTTAAGTTCCAGGAGTCTTCAATCCTGGAATATGTGGTATGTGCCAGGGCACAACACCTGATTCAGTCTAGAAATGCCTTTAATGATTAGACTGGGGAGTGTGGCTTAGGGAAACTAATTGAGCCCTATCAGGGGGGTGCTCCTGTTACATTAATCAAGTCTGAGAAAACTGCAACAAACCACCTTGCTCTGTGCAGTAAAAGTACCTGAAGCCTCTCAGGAGAAGTTCTCTGCCTTGCTAGACTTTCTCTGCAAATAAAAACATTCATGAAGAGCACTAACAGCGATTTCCACGCCGAATTCCAGCTTTGAGAATAACCTTCTGCCTTTCAAAAGCACAGCTTCCATTTCATTCCACTGAACAATGCAGTGCTCACTTTTGCTTTTAACTTGCTCCTTTTTACACCATCGTGAGAAAGGTGCTGCCAGTCGTCCTGAGAGCAGCTACTCATCCCTAAGAGCAGCTTCCCTGCCCTTTCCCCTGAGGGCTGTAATTCTTTCCCTGTGACTGCCTGTCATCAGCAGACCGATTTGAAAAAGCTCCTTCTCTCCTTCACATACAGATTTCCACCCTGCCAGAAGTTATTCCCCCTTAACTGCAAGAATTTGTGCTGTGTTTTCAAGAAGAGAAGTAAAAACTTCAGCATAAACCAAACCTGCTGGCAGAATTTCCTCCCTTGTATCTGTTGCCAGTGGCACAGTAGTGTGGAGCCATTCCCTAAACAGGGATTTTAGGACAACCCTATGAAAATACCAACTGCAATAACAACATTTGCATAATATACTCTTTAGGGGCAGCATGTATAGATTGGACTGGTGTTAAACTAAATTTATACTTGAGTACCATCTTCTTAAAAGATGCTGCAGAGCTGCCAGTGGTTTGTTCCCATTAATCTACAGGATGCTCTAAGTGGTTCAGTGCCACATGCAATACCTTTCAAATCCCTTTCAAATCACTTGCAGAAGGGAAAGAATTTGGGTTGCTGCCCTCTTACAGGCTGGGTGAACAATTTTGAATACAGATTTTACTGTATTCTGCTAAAACCTGTAAAAAATGCTGTACTTTTGAGTATATTAAGAATTCAGGTCTTAAATGGGGAAGACTAATTGAACAATTAATGAATGGTGGCCCCCTAAGAATGAAAGTTGAGCAATTAGGAGGGTTTGGGTTTTTTTTAACCAGACTATTTATAAATTTTTGGGCTGCGTTCAATTTGGATGTTGCTAATTTGGGAAACGTGAGAAAAGGAGGAGGTTTTTTTTCCTGAGACTTGGTGGTTATCTTTCATTGGGATCTGGTGTGTTAAAGTTCAAATTCTCAACAGTTGTAAGACAACTTGGAAATCTTATCAAAGAAAAAAAATATGTAAAGCTAAACCAAAATTCCTTATATTATTTTCAAGAGAAGTCCAATTAAAAAAAAAAATTAAGGAAAAAGGTTTTGGACCTTATATTTCATAAAAGAAAGGCACAATTAAAAAGGGAATATCTTTTTCAGGATTGCCTGAGGTACCCAAGGATTTGGGGCAAGGGTTTGCCTGTTGTTGTTGTTGTTGTTATGTTTTATTAACTCAAAGCTGAAACACAAAGCCTTAAGCAAACTAAAAGAGCATTCACTTGTGCTCAAGTGCTGTGTCAGCTGAGGGAGTAGAGAGTGTGTAATTAATTGAGCAGTGCTTTGTAATGTGATATTGCCCGACCCTTTCTTGTTTTCCTTTGGCTGCCGTCAGAAGCACCGATATTTTCCAGAAGAGACAGCAAACAAATGGAGACAAAGAGTTAAGACAGTCATGGCTGGGGTGAAATTGGTTCTTTTTATTCAAACTTATGAAGAAACTCAAATTATGAGTAATTATGGAAGACACAAATCAATTTGGTTTTTTTTTTGGCTGTTGAACCTCTGTTTAATATTCACATTCAGTTTCTGGGTTTCTTCCCCTTCCTCCCCCTGTTTCTTCAGCACCTTTTGGGATGCTGTTCCACACCTTGGGAATGGCACTGCATGGCTAATCTTAGCTTTCCCATCCTGGACTGACTTTGTTTTGCAGTGGGGCATGGGCCACGTGTTGAGAGAGTTGCTTGCACTTCCCTGAGACAACGTGCATGTCATGAAAATAGAGCCTGAGCAGAAATTTTACGTTCATTACAATGTGTGCGTCGTCTCCTGTGATGTTGCTTTTCTTCTTTGTTTTCCGGTGTTTCAAAACAATTCCGGGCATCAAAGTTTATGAAGGACTCTGGATGAGCAGCACTGCTCTAAATGAATTTTTCAGGGCCAAATTCAGGCTGGTTGACTGGATTTAGGGAATTCTGCAGAGACTTTTTATACACAGAATCACAGAATGGTTTGAGTTGGAAGGGACCTTAAAGGCCATCTCATTCCAACCCCCTGCCATGGGCATCTTAACTCCTGTTGGTGTGATCCACTGAATTCCAAGGGGATAGTTAAAAATCACCCACATCCACGGAATTTCAAGTCTCACCACACACCAAAACAAGATCTTCCCTGTCAACTCTACGTTCACCTTGGAGTTACTCCATACCATGCTTAAAAATCTGTATTTCAAGTGAGCCACTTATGTAACTACAAAGCTGCAAATTTTAACTGGGGAGGGAGAGAGGAAGGGGAAGAATTTTTCTAGGGAAAGCAAAAGAAAATATTTAACAGTAAGAGAGACCTTACTTCATGCTTTCTGACAGCCTATTTGCATGTTTCCTTCAAAAAGTATACAGAAAAAAAAAATCTGGTTTATTTATACTCCCAGTGCAGGCCCTTGACCAGTTTGAACCTGGATATGGAGTAAACAATTTGCCTGTGTGGAATTGTAGCTGTAAACACTGTGTCTGCATCTTCTGACTGGTTGTGTTTTTGCCAGCCTTTTCTTCCCCCTCTCTGTTTTTGTCCCCACTTGCAAAATCACACACTCCTTCTTTTCATTAAATGTGCCTTTTTTTTTTTTTTCTTTCCCAAAAAACTTTTTAGACAGATAAAGAAAAGCTGACATGGAAGGACCGTTTTCCAGCCTATTTAACCAATTTTGTTGGCATCATCTTCATGGTAAGCACCACCTGGCAAAACCTGAAATTTGTGTTACTGAGTCATTGTGTAGAATAGGAGTGATGGAAACACGAGTGAAACTTTTATCAGATGGATGTGGTTCACAGTGGCTTTTTCCCAGTGAAAAAAATTCAAGCATTTTATTGTTTTATCATCTAAAATCTTTTCAGGAGCTTGAGTTGCTGCTTTGCCATCTCTTTCCAGTAAAGGTATAAGAATCCTAAATTAGGGTAGGGGGAAATGAGGGCACAGAAATGGAGATTCCCACCACCACTGATGGGACAAAACCCGTCAGAAAGAGGTCAGGAAGTATAAAACAGCCCCACTTCTGTACCAGCCTCTTGGAAAGAAATGCTGTTGCCAATTGCAGTCATGATGGCAAAGATTTTTAATGCATCAGTCAAATTTGGAGTTACCCCATCTAACAGGAGAATTGCAAACAGAGCACTTAATTCAAGGAAAAGGTAAAATAATGATGAGAGCAGCCTTCTTCCACTTGCTGATAAAGCATAAGCATTTAAAACAAATGTTGACAGAAATAACAATAACTCAAGGTATGGAACAGATTGGCAGGCAGATAAAAAAAATGCTTAAGCCCTTTCCAAAAGTAGAACTCTCCAGACTAACTGAATTGATTTGGTTTGGGGTTTTTTTGGGGGGGGATAGGGGTTTTGTTTTGGGGTTGGTTTTTTTTTTTAACATTTGCATTTTTAGAGAATGGAAATGCAGCAAATCTAACATTCTCAGATGAGGAATCGGTACCTCGTAAGAACCACCTTTTAAAATTATTCTCCATATGAACAGTGAAAAATTGAGTGAGATCTTGCTTTGCCAGGAGTTGTGTTGATTTAAGCAGATTTAATTTCAGTTTGTGATTATGAAAGCACAACGAGCCTGAGTAAGGGGTTTGAAGGCTTGTGTTAGAGTTAAGCAGAAATACTCCTATTTGTTTCAAACATGGCTTTTTTATATTAGTAGAGGGAATACCATGTGTATATGCTGTTGGTGCCAGGGCTGAAAGTCCAAATACTTTTAATATTAGTATTTCTATTAATTAGTAATAGAGAGTATTTTAGTGCTAATTATTTAGTTAGTCATAATATATAATATTTTTTAATACTACTAGGCAAGATGCTGTTGGTTTTAGGACTGAAAGCAAGCCCACTAATACTTTTAATGTTAGTATTTAGTTGTTAGTAATAGATAATATTTTAGTATTTAATGTTTAGTATTTAGTTATTAGTAATATATAATATTTTTTTAATACTACTGAGCAGGGTGCTGTTGGTGACAGGCCTGAAAGCAAGCCCATTAATATTTTTAATTAATATTTATGTTCATTACTAATAGATAATATTTTACTACTTAGCTTTTAGTAATATATAGTATTTTTTTAATACTGATAGGCAAGATGCTGGTGGTGTCAGGGCTGAAAGCAAGCCCACTGATACTTTTAATTAGTATTGATATTTATATTAATTAGTAATAGATAATATTTTACTATTTAGTGCTCAGTATTTAGCAATTATTGATATATAATTTTTTAATACTACTAAGCAAGATGCTGGTGGTGTCAGGGCTGAAAGTAAGCCCATTAATATTTTTAATTAATATTTATGTTCATTAGTAATAGATAATATTTCACTAATTAGTTCTTAGTAATATATAGTAATTTTTTTAGTACTACTAAGCAAGATGCTGGTGGTGTCAGGGCTGAAAGCAAGCCCACTGATACTTCTAATTAGTATTTATATTAATTAGTAGTAGACAGCATTGTAGTATTTAGTGCCCAGTATTTAGCAATCAGTAACATTTAATTTTTTTGACACTACCAAGCAAGTAGTTCACATTTGGGTGGACCGTTCTCCCCCGGCAGGTCGGGCTGACGTTCGCCATCGTGTTCGGGGTCATCATCTACAGGATCTCCACGGCCGCCGCCTTGGCCATCAGCTCCACGCCCTCGGGGCGCTCCAGCGTCCGCGTCACCGTCACCGCCACCGCCGTCATCATCAACCTGGTGGTCATCATCATCCTGGACGAGGTCTACGGCTGCATCGCCAGGTGGCTCACGCAGATCGGTAGGTTTAGAGCGGACCCTCGGCTCGGTGCTTGCTGGGACAGTTCTAAACGAGGAGGACCCGTGAGCGAACCCAGGGAAATTCCGATGTGTGGCTAAAATCCTAACCGGCTACTCAGGAATATTTGTTGTCAGAGCTTTTCTTTTCAGCGGTGGCAGCGCGAATCACTAAACCCAGCAGAAATTCCTGGTCCTAATCTCGAGCTTCACTCTCCTCTGTCCCCACAATTAGCCTCCGTTTTCTGCCATTTTTTAATTGGCTCGAGGCACATGGAAAATGCAGAAAAAGGGTGCTAAAAAAACACTGTAGGAAAAAGACTTTTTGTGTAATTTCCAAAAAAGTCTCAGTAAAAAAAGGGTTCAGGAATCTCTTCAGGTAAGTTTTTGTCCATCTGCAAGTGACTGTCATGAAGGTCATGACAGATGTGGAATGAAATTGGAATTACTGTTGTAATGTGTCTGAATGATGGGATTCTCAGCAGACTGATCACCAACCTGTAGATATATATATATAGATATATATATAGATAACCTCAACAAATATATATATTTATATATTGTAAGAGAGAGTGTTAGAATATTATGTATATATAAAATATATATAATATATTATATATATATAAGTATATATAGTTACACATATATATATTTATATATTGTGAGAAAGAGTGTTGGAATATTATGTATATATAAAATATATATAATATACATTATATATATATAAAAATATATATAGATACATATACATATATATTTACATATTGAGAGAAAGAGTGTTGGAATATTATGTATATATAAAATATATATAATATAATATATTATATATATAAGTATATATAGATACACATATATATTTACATATTGGGAGAAAGAGTGTTGGAATATTATGTATATATAAAATATATGTAATATACAATATATATATATAAAAGTATATATAGATACACATATATATTTACATATTGGGAGAAAGAGTGTTGGAATATTATGTATATATAAAATATAT
>JAWWLV010000179.1:7307585-7325187 GCA_035041135.1 Platyrinchus mystaceus
GTAATATACAATATATATATATAAAAGTATATATAGATACACATATATACATATGTTTATAATATTTATAAAAAGCATAGATACACATGTATACACATATATATATATATACACATATATATATATATATAAGGCTATACATACATACCCCTTTGTTTAAAAAGATGTTTTCCGAAATCTGTTCATAAGATCTTGAAGCATTGCAGGTGGGATAATCCCTTAACACTTTTTATCCATGTCACATTGGTTCCAGAGGTGCCAAAAACTGACAAGAACTTCGAAGAGAGGCTGATTTTCAAGGCTTTCCTCCTGAAATTTGTCAACGCCTACACCCCGATTTTCTACGTCGCCTTCTTCAAAGGCCGGTGAGTGATGCCAAGGGCTGCTCAGGCTTTCAGCTTTTCAGCCCCAAACATTTCCCACTCAAAGGTGTGGATTATGGCATAAAATGCTCTAAGAAGAAAACAGTGGAAGTATAAAACATATAACTCTAACCATTGTGCCCCAGGTTTGTTGGACGTCCCGGTGACTACGTCTACATTTTCCATTCTTTCCGGATGGAAGAGGTAATCGCATTTCCATCCTGTCTGTGATCCTGCGGGGTGGGAGCACCCTCTGCCCCTGCCACGGGGATGCAGCAGGTTGTCCTGACTGTCCTTTCCCCTTGTCCACCCCAGTGTGCTCCGGGCGGTTGCCTGATGGAGTTGTGCATCCAGCTCAGCATTATCATGCTGGGCAAGCAGCTGATTCAGAACAATTTATTTGAGATTGGCATCCCGTAAGTAGAGACTTTTGTTCTTTTTGTTTGTTTTTTTAACAAGTGTTTTTTACAGTGCCTGCAATGCACTGTGTGTCCACCACCCTTGGATGTGAACGTCGTTCATGGGCTGCCTGAAAGGTTTTGCAGTAAGTCTGTGTTTGTAGAGCAGCACGAGCTGAGGGGGCTTCAAAGCCAAGTTGAATGAGCAGCAACCTGGTCTAGTGGAAGGTGTCCCTGCCCATAGAACGAGATGAGCTTTAAGGTCCCTTCCAGTCCAAACCATTCTGGGATTCCACGCTTCTGTGACTGGGAGTAGCTGCATCCTTGCTCCAATGCATCCAGCAATGCAGATGCCTTTGAAAAGTGCTGGGCAATCTGTTGCTTTCCTACTGGTTAGCAAGAGGTGCCATGGTAAACAAGTGATTCAGTTATCACCATATTTTAGTGCCTGATCCCTTTGATGTATACTTTTATAATATACACCTAATATACTTCCAGCATGTTGTGGCTCTTGCACAGTTCTTATGAAAATAAGTACAGAGCCTATCGTGCCTGTTAATGTGAATAAGTGAGAAATGAGCAGAGAATGAGATTCTAACTGAATCATTTCCACTTCCCTCAGAAAAATGAAGAAATTAATCCGATACTTGAAATTAAAGCGTCGGCGTTCCTTGGACCATGAAGAGCACATGAAAAAGAAGCAGCGTTATGAAGTGGACTATAACCTGGAGCCTTTTGCTGGGCTCACCCCTGAATACATGGAAATGAGTGAGTGAGGTGGAAAGAAGGCATTTTAAGCCATAATTATTCTGACTGATTTGGGATGGAGGGCAGAGCTTTTTGAACTGTAGATGCAATGGACATGAGGGTAACTTCATTCTTGACGTGTACAGTCTGGGATTGCAGCGTATTTCAGTCCACCCTGGCTGCTTGAGGGCTGAATTGTGCTCCCTGCTGTTCACAAGCCTTTACTCTAGCACAGTATTGTAGATATTTTCTTTCAAGCCATGTGACATGTCACTGTCAAGTTTCAAATGCAAATGATTAAGTGGCATATACTTGAGATTGTGAGGCATATTTTATCACCAAGCTCCACCCTATATTGCAAATAATTAAGATTTGATAATTTCCACACCAGAGTCTGTGGGTTTTTTTCTGAAATCTGGTCTAAATCTCCTGAGAGAGAGTTGTGTCTCTAGGCCAGGTTGTACTAAACAGATCACACTTAAATTTTTTTTTTTCAAGTAATGTATTATATTGAATGAGACAGAATATGTGGTGACCTTGATGTTCAGAGCACTTGAAACAGATGGAAATCTAATGCTACAGACTAAGAGGTCATGCTGTCAGTTCCTAAAAATAAGAAAAGATGCAGTTACTGAGATCAGCATTTGGAAGTAACAGAGGAAGAGAAGGATGGGGCACTGGCAGTGCCAGGATGAGCATGACATCAGTGTAATATCCTCAGCAAACAAAAAGCAGATACATCCCAGGTTGTAGGAAGCAAGTTATACCCAGCAGAGGCAGAGAATCAGTCATGTCCTTTCCAAAGCTTCCAGTGGGATTGGTGAAGGCTAAAAACCTGCCAGGTGGAACGTGTCAAGTTTAGGTAGAACTAACACTGTTGCTGCCATAACCCCACTCCCTCAGGTCATTCCTGTGCCAGACTTGCCCGTGGAAAAATTGTTTTTGGAGCTTCCCCATCGTTGTGGTTACTTTTCCTTGCATTTTGCAAGGTGGCAACAGACCCTTCCATGCCTGAGTGGAGCAGCCGTCATGCAAACCGTTCCTGACACAGAAAATGGGATTTAATCTCCCAGAACTTGTCATCTTGTCAGAGTTTGGGGGATGGCACTGACGTGGTGATGGAAGCATTTGGTAAATACTGCCCACAGCCACTGAAAGGGTTTCTTTTCCTTTCCAGTTATCCAGTTTGGGTTTGTAACTTTGTTCGTTGCGTCCTTCCCTCTGGCACCTCTGTTTGCTTTATTGAACAACATCATTGAAATCCGTCTGGATGCCAAAAAGTTTGTGACTGAGCTGAGGAGACCGGTAGCAGTGAGAGCAAAGGATATAGGTAAGTGCTTATTGCTATTGCACCCCTGTTTGTTTATTCCTGGATTGATGGCAGGATGTTATTGTGCTGAGTTAGTTTCAGTAACAGGAAGATATTTATAGGAAAATTCAAAACATTAGACTGTGGCTTAACTGTGAACTGCCATAACTCATCGAGGCTTTGCTTTTAAAATAGGAAGACCAGAGCTTTAAATTCAGATGAATATTTTATTAAGCAAACATTATCACTTTTTAAATCAAAATGATCAATGCAGTGGCAAAATACCTCGCATGGATCTGCACAACAATGATCCTTCCCAGAAACGCAGTTTTCTTGCAGAAGCAAAAATTTCTGCATTTAATAAGTCTGGACTGGCCTTAGAAATACCCTTGGGAATGAGAGGAGACTCAAAAGGCTGTGAGTAAATGTATCCCTACTCAGCAAGAACGTCAAAAGGGTGAAAGCTGCAGTGAATGTAGCTGGAACTGGGCTCTGCTGTATGGGGACAACAAACCAGTCACCCCTTACTGGGAGGCCCAACAGCTCTGGGTGTGTGTAACAAGGAAGCTGTTTCTCCCAAATGTTGGTTAGTTATGACTAAAAAGGTCATTAAAATAAAAATAGAAATAAAATAATTGTCTTTATTACAGAGCCAGCCAAGGAGAGCAGAGAAGTTTGTGGCCTGTTACTAAACTCAGGGTTCATTCTGCTGTTGTACAGGCAGAGCTTTTCCTTGGGCTTATCCTTGTGGCCTGAGTTCATCCTAGACTTGAAGGGCAGATCATGTTTTGTCAAGGCCTTTGTCATGTCTTTGCTTTGGGGGTGTTTTTTTGTGGCTGCCCGATTTGATGCCGTGGGTTGCTGGTGGAGATGGTAGGGAGGGTGTTGTTGTTTTTTTAGTTGTGGTGGGGTTTTGATTGTTGTTTGGTTTTGTTTTTGTTTTTGTTTTTTTTTAATTTGTTTTTGAGAGGGTGTTAATTGCAATTCATTGCAATTCCATCAAGGTCTTGTGGGTGAAAGAACCTCACTCCTTTCAGAGACATCCTAAAGTCAGACTGAGGGGGCCACAGACAAACCAGATGAGTTTTTTAGCGCAGGGATTGTCAGGATCAGGAGAGGGACCACAAACAGAGGTCTATCCCTGCTACCACTGACACTGTCATACCTTCTCCTGAAGTTCTGTACTCTGCCCAGGCTGGTTTGTGTGTGCTCTGCCAGACAGCCAGGCTGGAGGAGTTTTCCAGGGACATCACCCTGTGTAAAGCCACCTACATCTCCCTTCTGTGCCAAGCATTCCTCTCTCACACACACTTGCCTTCCTCTTCCTCAAAAAAGCTTTTAGCTTAAAACCTCAAAAAAAAAAAAAATAAAAGGTGCTCAAACATAGCTTTGGAAGACAGAGCTGAGCTCCCTTTGCTTACAGGTCATTAATTTCTTACAATTTGTTCTTTTTTGAATTTAAAATATAACTCTAGTTCGGGTGCTCTTAACACTGTTAACTAAAAATGTAATTTATGGAATTTTAAGGACTAGAACAGAATTTACATGTTTGTCTCTTTCCTCAGGAATCTGGTATAACATCCTCAGAGGCATTGGAAAGCTTGCTGTCATCATAAACGTAAGTAGATTCAGCATGAACAAAACTCAAATTCAATAGGCTGGCTTTTCCATTCTGCTCCATTAGTTTTATTTCAGCATAAATCCCTTAAATCAAGTGAAAGTATGTGATTTGGAAAGTTTTGGGACCATCAGAGAATTAGTTGCAGTGTTTATTTTAAAGTTGTGATAGTAGTAGCAATAATATAAAATAGTAGCTAGTCACTGCAGCTTCTCTCCAGAATGTTTTCATAAAACAGCTTTGCCCTTCAAACAAATAGGACCACGGCTGCTTACTTTTGCTCTTTTGAAATACTTCCACTAAGATGATGTATTTTTTAACTTCAGTGCTATTCTGGGTCTGGTAAGGGATGAGAATCAGTTCAGCTCCTCAGAGCACAGTGTCCCTCCACTGAAAATCTGCCCATTGCTCCCGCTCAGAGAGTGTTGAAAACCCTCAAAATATTTTTGTTTCAACATCAAAATCCACATCCCAGCCCTTAGAAAAATTTAGCACACCTTAATATATTAATGTACGTGCTTCTCTAGTATTCTATAGGAATAGACATCCACAGTGATCCTCCTTCTTGCACCCCAGCTGGGGAAAGATGACAACAAAAGCTGTTTGCAATGCAGCAAACCAGGGGCTGTGTAGGGCTTATGGCCACATGTCCATAGACTCACTTGGGGTTTTTTTTACATTATCCAGACTGGAAATCCCTTCAGTTTGCCCCCAGGGGTCTGTTGAGCTGTGGCAAAACCATTCTTTTGGCTATTTGGTCTGCTGCCTTAGTTTGTCTTTTTCTTTGGAAATAATTTCTCTATGTTTTTCCTTCTGTGTAGTCTCTTTGTCAGTGTTATTTTTCCCTCTTTGATCAATGTATTATTCCTCTTTACCATAAAATAAATAAAACATTTTGTACTGTGTTTGTTCCACATGTACATGAGATTTATGCCACTGAGGATGTTTCATAATAATGATAAATGAGGAAGGCTAAAGTTATGGAGAACTCAGCCAAATTGGCTGTTGTGTGTTTTCTGTAGAATCTTTTTTAAAAGAACCAAATGAAATGCAATTTTTGTGACCACAAAAATAAAACCGGGCTCTGTCTGCTCATCCTTTTATCTTGATGGAGCCAAAAACCAAACACAATTAATGGCCCTTTTGCAATGCAACGAGAATTTGAAGCGTCGATTCGCTGTCAGTTGTTTGCAGAACAGGAAAAGCGCTTGGAAATCAATCAGTTGGACCAGGGACAGGCTGTGACTGGGGCAAAGGGAAGCAGTGCTCTGTTAGCTCCCCTCTGGTGCTGGGGGTACAGCTGCTCCAGTCTCTGGGGGGCTCAGATCAGCCACAGATATCTCAGTTGGCGTGGAATTGCTCCGTCTAATACGCTGCAACCCAGCAGAGCAGAGCAGTAAATAGCGCCTTGTTGCAGCAGTGAATGCCCCATTTTTAGGGCCCTGTAGGCTGCAGTGTCCCCTGAGTTGCATGAGTTGTTTGGGCAATTAATGAGGATATTGTTAATGAAGCAGTGCCTGGATATTGCGCTCACTCTTTACTCTTGTGGCTTAGGCATTTGTGATCTCATTCACATCCGACTTCATTCCACGCCTCGTGTACCTGTACATGTACAGTGAGAATGGCACCATGCATGGCTTCGTCAACCATACACTATCCTCTTTTAATGTCAGCGATTTCCAAGCAGGAACAGCTCCAAACGACCCCCTGGATCTTGGCTACGAGGTCCAGATATGCAGGTACTCCCTTGAATGATAACTGATAAGTGTTTCTGCAGCCAGTTGGGAACGTGGCAGATTTTTACACCCCTTGTATTTTCAGTTCCTTTTTAGTACCTTTGGTAGCTTTTATATCCATTGTCTTGAACATCTTGGCTTACATATTGAGCAATCACAAAGCCTGAATATGAATTACTGCTTCTCTTTTGGGAAGTGGAGATTAGCATTAGTTAAACTCACTGTTTGTCCGTGCAAAGAGAACAGGGAGGGAAGAGACGTTCCAGGGGAGAAAAAAATAAAGATGACTTTCACATATAGTGAAAACTGATCAGGGAAAAAAACCCCTTGCCTTTATAATAATATTATTTTATATTTATATAAAATCATGTTTATATTTTTGTATTAATCACATTTATATTTATATTCTTTATATATTTGACAGTGCAAGTTAATTGGCTGCTATGATCTTTAAACAGAAAAATCACTTTAGGATGAAAGGGGGAAAAAAAAAACCCCAACAACCAAATTGCATAAGTATTACCTTTGCTTGCTTTTACTTTCTCCTGGTTCCCTTCTGGTCATCTCTGGGCACAGGATGAATGAGGCTGGCAAACAGGTTTTAGCACAAAACTAACTGAACAGCAGTGTCAGTGTCACAGTCTAAAAGCAAAATGCCAAGTTTATTTGCTTTCTAATCCCAGCCACTTTCTTCTTGCCATTCCATCAGTTCTTTGATATTTCAAGGACTTTTAAATAATTTGAAAATATGGGGCCCTAATTCCATCGAAATATTGACAGGATGCTGTGGTTTTAAACTGGTTTTTACTGAGATCGGTATTTTTGCCTTTAAAATCAGTTTGAAAAACAGATGCTGTCCTTTCACCTATCTTAAAACAAAATAAATCATCTGAGCTGTGTATTTTGCTCCATCTTATGAAAAATTGATATTATTTGTACTAATCAGAGGGTATTAAGATGAAAGACCTTTAGATTTGAGTAAAGCTTGAAGGTTATGGGAGACTTTCAGCTGTGCCTTGTTTCTGAAAGGTTGAATACAGCATCATGCTGTAATAGTGAACTTTATTTTAGACAGTTCCATTTATTGTTTGAGTATTTGGTATTAATTATTAATCCCAGTGCTAAAATTTCTGAATGACATCACCGATTTACCGAGTCTTGTTTTGCAGATACAAAGATTATCGAGAACCCCCCTGGTCTGAAAACAAATATGACATTTCAAAGGATTTCTGGGCTGTCCTAGCAGCAAGATTAGCCTTTGTGATAGTTTTCCAGGTAGGTTACACTGCAGGCCCTTGGGAATAAGTTATTAGGCCAAAGAAATATCTTCTTCCACAGTTGTTTCATGGCAAAGCAAAAGAGATTTGCCCATCCTCATCACCCTCTTCGTACCACCAACCCAGGTACAGGTATATCCTCGGGGAAAAATTCATCCCCAGGGATTCCCTGAACTGGTTTGATGCAGAAGAACTTAATGACCTTAGAGAACAGCAAAGCACAGGGCTGATACTAATTAAGTCCCACCAATTTCTCCCATAGGACATCAACAATTTCAGTGCAGCAGCATAAATTTCATCCAAAATCATTTTCAGAGCTACCCAAGCAGTGACATTTCCGAATTTTCCCTGTTACACTTTAAGTTGCACCTGAACAAGAAGGCAGAATCTTGTAATTTGTCCTTAAATGACATTATTCAGTCACAACAGTGACACTATTATTATTATTATGACACAAGTGTTTTAAGTTTGCCTTATCTGAAAAATTTGTTTCAAAAATGTATTGGGGGTTTTTTTGGATAAAATATGTATCTTTTTGTGAAAGACCTCCCTTTCCTTGAGTCAAGGTTTTTAAATCAGCAACATTTAACTGGAGTGTATTTTATGAGCTGTCACCACTTTAACTCTTGCATTTGCTTCTGCCTTCCTGCTGCAAAACTCCTGAGCTATCTATCACTGCCAGTATTTCCTTTGGAATTCTCAGTGGCTGTGACAGTATTTGTACATAAATCACGGAGATCTGAGCCTGAGGTATTTTTTTCACCTCTAGCACGAGCAAGCAGTTGAGGTGAATTCGGTTCAGCACCAGCCTTGTGACATGCAGTTGATCCCAACTCAAATATTGTCCTTTCTTCATCCTTCCTCCCTGAGTACACCAAAACCAGCCCCCTTTCCCCACAGCCATCCTTTCATTTGACCTTGCTGACATTTTCTCACAACTTCATTTCCAGAACTTGGTCATGTTTATGAGTGACTTTGTGGACTGGATTATCCCAGACATTCCCAAGGACATTAGTCAGCAGATCCACAAAGAGAAGGTTCTCATGGTGGAGGTCTTCATGAGGGAAGAGCAAGGGAAGCTGCACATGCTCGAAACCTGGAAAGACAAGGACAAGAGAAAAGGTGAATACTGTAACAATCACAGCCCCAGACTCTCCAGGAGCCACAGTGGCAGCTTGTCCTCCTGCCATTCCTATCCTCTGGATGTATAGAAGAGGAGGGAGCTGAGTGTGTCGGGGCATTCCACAAGCCACAAAGGGCAGGACTCGAGTCATGGACCACCTGGTGCATGTTGAAGGATGTGCTGCCATTTTCGCTCCCATCTTTGTGAGAAATGCCCTTCTTGCAGACATGGAGGACCACATTCTATTTCTGGTAATGTTCTTTTTCTTTTGCACAAGCAGTAAATGCAGGGAATTTTTATATTTCATCGTTAGATACCACTCCTGATGTTGGCGTGCATTAATAAATGCAGGTACTTAGTACATCTTGCTAGAGATATTCTCTGAGAATTTGACCTTAGCCTATTAATTAACTAATGAAAATAAAGGTAAATTTTAAATAATAATATCAAGTTAAAATATTTTTGGAAACCCAGGTTTGAAGGTCCATGGGGTAACTTGATAAATTATATGCAAAATCAGCTCTAGAGTGGAGAGAACCCACGTAAAGCCTCCCAGACTGACTTGCTTTCAGAGACTGGGTTTAGCTCTGTGTCTGAAACAAGCAGAGCTTTAGTGTCACACCAGGTGTTTAGGGCACTTGTGGCAACTTGATGTGTATCCAAGACCTCCAGAACCATCAGGAAAGGGAATCTGGAAAAATCCTTTTTTACCACTGAGCGACTGCTGTGGATGGAGCTACCCCGGTGCCCCAGGCTGCAGTTCCCAGCAGCTCCTCCCTCATGGCCAGGCAGCAGCAGCACAATTTTGGGATCCTCCCAGCAGGGAGATGATCACAGAGCATTTTGTGAAATGCCCTGAACTAACGAGCACACGTGGAGCTCCAGTGACTCACACTGCCCTGCCCACTACTCGGACACTGTTGTTGCTGAGGAAATCCCCTTTTCCCCTGTTGTTTTAGCACATCCCTTTCCCAGCCAGGTTTTCCCCTGTAGCCCTGTGTCCTCTGCAGGAGAAGGGAATCTGCACCCCAGTTTCTCCCACAAATTTTTCTGCTGTTGAATGGAATTTCCCAGAGGCTGTGCCAGAGGAGTAAACCCAAAATGTGTCCCATTCACTGTCTTCAGTGGAAGTTTTGCCTGCACTGGGGCTACAGGACCAGACCTTCAGTTAGTCACAGGACTCTTCTTTTGTCTTAAAATACTCTCTCTTTTGTACAAGGAGCTTCCTTAAAGTATAAGTGTAAAATCCTTACTTACCATGCCTAGTTAAACCCCATCAGTACAACCCTTTTTAAGCATAATACATTTTAGTTTTGCTTTGTCAATGGATAAAACTGCACTTCCAAGTAATACTGGTGCAATTAACCTGATTTCTTTTATTGCTTTGTCTTGTCCATGGCACTTGCATTGCAAATATAAAACTGAAAAAGACAATAAAAAGGAAAGATTTCTTTAGAGTCTAACTACTGTATGGTTTGTTAAAAAACCAAACGTCAAAAGACTGTTTTCAAAAGAGGATGGTTATTTCTTTTTTCCTTTTCTTTTTTTCTTTGCCAAACTAATTTAAAGATTAATGCTAGAACTTTTAAAAAAATGCCATATTTAGCTTTTGATATATTTATTTGTTTTAAAGTACGTGATAAACTTGATATTTTTCTGTAGTCTGTCCAAAGAAGGTACCAGAAGAGAAGTTATGTGGAAGAAAGAAAATGGTATTAACCAAATATTCTTGAAGCTTATTTAAAATATTGATCCAACCAAAGATTTTTATTAATAAAGGGCTTATATTTTGTTAACTCTCGTTTCTGTTGTATTTTGACTTGCAGGAATGTCACTATTCTTAAAATTTGTAACTTATGATAGTGTATTGCTGGAGGGCCAAATCCTGCCTGATTTATTCCCACATAAGTGTTATTCCTGGTAGTGAGTGTTTACCAGATCAGGCCCACTGACTGCAAAAGGACTGTGAGTGGGAATAATTCAAGCAGAATTCTGTCCACACATCTTGTTGAAAACATGTTCTTCCTCTCATTCCTTGGTAGCCCAAAAGATCCAGAAGAAAGACAAACCTGAACTACCTGTTCTAAAGAGAAATCTTAGGGAACGTCCTTGAAGGGGGGATTTAGTCTGTAAATACTCACCTGAAAGTATTCCCAACTTAATACTGACATTCCTGTAAATGGTAGAACTATATCCTGAACACATACTTAGCAGAGTTTTTCTTTATTTGCTGAAATCATGAAATAGTAACAGTTGCTTATACTTTCTTTTGTACAGTAAATTGTTTGAAATGGAATTTTGTATATAAAAATCTGTATTACTACTTAGATACCTATAAAATCCTTTCCTGGAATCATTTTTTTAAAGAAAAGCAAATATATACTAAATCTGTTTTATTTGGGGTTTTGTTTTGTTTTGTTTCATTTTTTTTTCCTTTTTCTTTGAACACTTATTTGAAATAAACTTAAATATGCAAGAGTTTCTCCTGTGGGACAGGTTCTGTTCCCAGCTCTCCTTGTGCTCTGAGTGTGCAGACATCTTCCTGACAAACCAAAGGTACATCTGGGATTTTGAGCTGCTTTGGAAGACCCAGATGGAGATAAGTGAATCCCCCCTGAAATCCTTCTGTCTCCAAGAGCACAGAGGGAGTTTTTTGGCTGCACTGTAGACACTAAATATTAAGTGATGGCCCTTAGCCTGGGAGCTTTCATTTTCTTCTGATTTAATCTTTGGCATTTAGCAGAGTGTAACGTGTAGGAGCTTTCACTAAGACATTTGAAATGAGCTCCTAACGAGGAAGAATGCTAATTGCTTTCTTCTTTTAATTTGAAAAGTGGATTAATGACTAAGAATGGAATGGTAAAACCAAAGGAATGAAGCTCAGGGATTCCTTTGGCTCAACTGTGAAGGGAAGCAGAGTGGATGTCACATTTTCACTGCCTTGAGGAACCTTTACAGGCAAAGCTGGGCTCAGAACTTGATTTGCTGATTGACATTTTTTCATCTCCCATTTAACTGTTCGGTGAGAGGGCAAAGCATGAGGCTTCATATCAATCCTCCTTTCCTAGCCAGAAAATACGAACACTCTAACTCATGACATTTAGTTAGAAGGTGGCAATTTTGTTCTAGAAAATGAACACCAGAAGGAGGTAAATCCCAGCCCAGTTGGTAACTGTTTGGGTTTGTCAGTTCTTAAAGACAAAATAGTAAATAGGACCTTGTTAGGTACAAGATAATGCCTTCCAAAAACAAGCTTGCACTGTGGTTGTGGTACTTTTCCTGAAAGTTTTCTGATGTTTGGGGTGCGAGTGGAAACAAGTTTGTTTTTCAGCAATAGCAAATTTGAGGCAGGATTATGCTAATAAGGATTGACTGTAAGAGGGAAGGGAAAAAAATAACCCTAAAACAGAGAAGCAGGGATCTGGAAGTGACCAAGGGATATCTGAACACGCCTCAGTGTGACTCCCAGGAACTCTTTGGGCCAGATTGGATGAAAGATAGCAAAACAAATATTTTTATTTGTAAAAATACAGCTGAATTCTGAATTGATATAACAGTATCTCCACAACGTGCATTCAACCTGTTCTCGGCCTGCTTCTGCCCCAGAACTGTAAGTACAAAACTGCATTTCCCAGCCCTGCTTTGATCAGAGAGAAAAAAAAATCCCGTAGTCTCAATGTATTAAAGAGGAAAGTCATTATACCAGTTTGCTTGGTCCAAGAGAGGAAATGCAGACAATAGGAAAGATTGCTGCTGGAAGTGGCTCTGTAGATCATTTTTTGAACCATTGCTAAAGCACAGTTTGCTTTTTGCCGTCCAAAGTTTGTAGCAAAGACACAATATCAGTTGGTGCATCCGAGGAGGAAATCATACCCACCCTATTGTGTTGCCAGTAGGAGTCTAAATGTTCTGGATTTCCATGTCATTGTGTTTCTAAGATACTGTCTTGCAAATATTTTGCAGTCTTAAATAGCTTAAGGATGAATAAGTCTCACGTCAAGGCACAGACACATTGCTATTTTTAAACCCTCCGTGCTCTGTGGTCCTGAGCTGGTAATGATCCTTTTGGCTGTGGTGATTTCCAGCATGCAATAATAATGTACTTTTCATCCTGGTACCTCAGGAGTCTGACCTCTCCTGAAGTTCCATAGGTCACTTGAGTGCATTTATATTTTCCTATGAAGTTTTCAGAGTAAACAACTTTTCTTCCTCTTGCCACTGAAGAAACCCCGTCTTAAAATTTACATGAATTCCATTCAAACTCTGGTTCAATTCTTCTGCACATTTGAGCACTATTTATTCCATGACCAAACACAATATGCCATTTTTAGTCCAGCAGAGAAAAACCGAAGTTCTTTTTTTAACCTTCTTTTTTTAGCCCAACAGGCCTTTTGGAAGAAGAAACTAACTATTAATGGGGCTTCTTTTGAATTGCAAGCTGCACCCTTCATTTGTAATGCCATGCACGCCACCTGATTCCAGGCCACCTGAAGCCAAAGGAAGTAATTCCACTGATTCCCTGTGATTGCAGCATACTTTGCATGAGGATAAGAGCTGCTTTTTGAATGATTGGTTCCAGTTTAAATACTCATGGCAGTTATTGCAGGTTACTTTTATAACCCACAGTGTCAGCTAAAGCCAAAATCGATGCAGACACGTTGTATGAGCAGTAAAGGGTTGGGTGCATCGTTGTTCCAGTTTCCACCAGGTAAAGGGCTTGGAAAATCCAGTCCTGTGAACTTGGTTACAACAGGTTTTGAAGATTTTGAGGTCATAGCTTTCACCTTGCTTGGTGCCACCTCTGTGAGAAAATTCAGGCCAAAATGGGAAAGATATCCATAGGGATGCTCATGAGAAAAAAAATACAAGATGTTTAGCAGAGTGTTTGTTCTAAACAAGTGTAATAAAGCCCATTTTTCAGGGCAAGAGGCAGGTAGTTAAGCAACCTGTCTTGGAGCAGAAGAAAATGTTATTCCTCATTTTTACTTCTAAATGAAAAGAGTGGCCATCCTCTCTAGGTGGAATATGAGATGGAGATTATGGAAAAGGTGCAAATAGGGAAGAGAGGAAGGACAGGCTTTTGCCTGATGCTCTCACACCCGAGTTAGCTGACAGATCAGCCACAGAAGTTGTTTTTTCTGGAAAGAGAATGGCTTCCTAAGGCAAGGACATCTTGTGGGTGGGTTATCAGGCAGCCTTTGCCAGTGTTCCTGCAGCGATGGTGCCATCTCATCCTGCCCGGTCATGCAACCCTGTCAGTCCTGTGTTGAGGTGAGAGCTGGAAGGCTTGGTTCCTTTGGAAGGAATGGGATGAAAGCAGAGTAGGAAGGAGACAATATCTCCAGGATCAGTGAGAGTGTGGTGACTGTGCCTTTTCCACTGCATTGCAAATAACACCATGGTCCTTGGCAATCAAAAATAAACAGTTCCTCTCAGAACACACACTTATTTTTAACCCTGAGCAGATCAACCTATAAACTCTCACCCAGGTTCCAGAACTGAAGTTGTGTCCTGCCCTTTGGCTCAGCATCAGGTAAGTTCTCAAGCCCCAGAGGGGATGTGCAGGTGAGTGGCTGCTCTGCCTGCTCTGAACCAGGACGGCAACACCACGTCATCCCCTCACAGTGCTCATGAGCATGGAATTCCCAGCTGGCCTGGCTGGAGCGTATAATTACAGGAGCAGCTCACATTTCTTAAGGTATTAATCTTCAAAGTACATCTGTAGGTAAAGAAGGAAGGTAATTGCAAGTAATTAACCATCAAGTGAGAAAGTAATAAATCTTAGCAGGCCAGACTTACTACCCAACCTCTCCCAGCAGCAAGAAATGGGTCTGTAGTCTGGTAGTTCTGGGCCACACTCCTGAAGTTTTTAGGTATTTTCCTCTACTCACGTACTGCTGGAATTAGGAGGGAATTGGAAGCAGCGAAGGAACAGTGAAAGTCCCAAGTAAATTACCGTGAATTTCAGCTACATCATCTTCATCCCGTCTTTAAAGAGAAAAAGAGGTAAAACCAAGAGTCAGTTCTGAAATTCTACTAAACCTCTTGACTTTTGTCTTTCGAATTTTCCTTCTGAAACCAAATTTCTCTGTATCTTTACGATGTTTGTCTTTTAGCTCTGACCAGGGAGAGCTGGAGAGCTAAGCTGGTCATCACCTCTGCGGCTTCTTGTGGGTAAGAAACGACAGTTAATCACTGCCAGGTCCAGGTACTTGGCAAAGATGTGACACAGGCTCCATCTGCTTTAAAAAGCCTCCCTCCAAAACTGGTGAATAACAGCAAAGCAAAATACATGTATATGTGTATTTGAGAGACAAGAGAGGGAGAGAGCTTGGGTCTGATCTTAAATTACAAGCCATTTAATTTTTGTTGCATCTCTAAACAAGAGCTATACAAGAAAAAAACACAGTATGTGGCTTTTTGAGGGTAGGCAGACAAAGCTGTGGTGTAACTTCCTTACTTCTAAAGTGTACAGACTGTAAGGAAAATACAGAAATGCCATATATTGATTTCAGTTAATCCAGTCTTCTCTCAGGAAGTCACATTCCTCCACAGACATTTCATCTCTGGGAACAAATGCAACACGTTTCCCTTATGTTTGTGTATGAAAATGAACTCCAAATTGTTGGTTAGGACTAACCTGTATCTGATTCTGACTACAGCCCTCTGGACTTGCTCAAATTACAGCGTTTCTTTAGCAAGCAGAAGGTAATACTTCCTCCCCCAAGAATCAAGGAAGGGGGATGATAAAACCAGATTTGCTTTCTTATTTATTATATCTAAATCCCTGTGAGTAAGTAACCTAGTCATATCCTGTGTCACTTAATGGCTACGTAAAGCTATTGGTGTTTTCAAAGGAAATGAGGGCCGTGGATAACAACTGCACTGTGTTTGAGCAGACCAGATGCTCCCTCTCTAATCAGAATTAAAAAAAAAACAAACCTTAAATGACACTCAGGTAGTGACTCACTGCTATGGAAAATACTGTATTGGCACATTCTGAATGAAAATCACAAGTACCTGAGGTGATACTTGATTTTAGGAAATGTATTCCCCCTTTTTTGGTTTGTCACTGTCACCAGTCACAGATACTGCGAACTCACTGCTGAGTTTAAACTCAAAAGTCAAGCAAGTGTGACCAGGCTCCCTCATTTCTGTTTATTAAAGCAAACTTTTAGTGCCTCTGGGAGACACTTAGGTATTTTTCTGGTCTGTGGAGAGGCCCTTCTGCAGGCTGGATGCAGAGAAAAGGTTTACATTTTCCACACCATTTTCATGACAGTGACCAGGTCCAAAGCAGAGTCTGTTAATGCAGCAGAGATTAGAGCTGAATATTCACAGACACAAAAAAATATCCCTGCTGCTGCTGTTTCAACTGCAGTGCTCTGCAACAGGCACTAAAGTGCTGCTCCTCAGCAAGGAGAGGGAAAAAAACCCTTCCCAAGGGTGGGAGGATGAAGTCCTGTGGTGTAGGACTATTTACATGCTTGTAAGAAATACTTCCAAGTGATGCAAAATTGATTCATTTTCTGCAAAATAATTATCTTTGTTATCCTGACCTTTTTTTTTTTTGTAGCTGCCCAGAATATTGTATTTTCTAATACAAAGAAGGAGACTGAACAAAAACACCTCAGTTTGCAGAAAATAAACCTTAATGTGGTAAGCATTTACATTTTCATGGTTTTATTGGGCTTAGGAACTGGCAATACAGAGGCTCAGGAAAAGAAGGACCAAATTTATATGCTCTTGAGAAATTAATTAGCATTAGTTGTCAAGACTGGTAATCAAAACTGCTGGATTATTTCCCTGGATGAATAGCAACTTCCAGTTTGGATCTTAACTTCCTTTGCTTCGTTCTCAGCCACTCACAGAGCAGGGACTGAACTGAATAGAAATAGAAATAGAGAAAAGGCCTCAAAAGAGATCTAACGATCATTCACCACAATTTGGGGAGGTTTTTTATTTCCTCCCTGGCTTATTTCACAGCAGCATTCCTCTGCAAACAACCCTGGCTTTCTGTTTTCTTTGCTCCTCTGTTTTTCCAAGGGCAAAACTGATGTTGCAGAACTCAAGTAATAAATATGGTTTAGAGGAATGAAATGTGCTGGGCTAATATATACACACAGTTTTATTGACATGTGAAATGTTTGTCTGAATGATTTCATGCTTACATGGCATGATGAAAATTCACTACAAAAATAGGTAAAAAGTCAAGTCAGAGGTTTTTAGCCGGAGAAAATAAACAAGAGTCTACAATTTACCCTTCCCCTAAAGTTAAACTAACTTCTTCTGCCAACAATAACACAACAGAGCTATATCAACAGAATCATATCAACACTTCTGCTGTTTCAATATGAAGTTCAAGCATCTGTTAACAACTTATTGCTTGTTGTTGTTGTTACTTGGCCAGATCTTCTATCTGTATACAACTTATTCATGCCGGAGTTCACTCTCTTTTCAGTACTTATTTACTTTTCCCACACTCTGCTTCTAATTTTCTCTCTCAACCCCCAGTAATTTGATGTTTCTTATAGGCCCTTTTGTCAGGGACAGTTTTCTTTTAGGATCCTTGGTTTTCTTCACAAATAGTTTCTTCACCAGAGCACTTCTTTCTCGTCCTATATGTTACAGCAACAGAGAGGTAATAGCTGTCAAAAGAAACATGGACAGATCAATTCATTCACAAAAGAAAATACAGAAACTGTCTTTGCTGAAAATGGGCATTTTAGGGCTTTTTTTTAAAAAAATGGGTGAGAGGCATTGAATAAGTATATTGAGAAATTTTCTGGAAATCAGTTTATTCACTGTGGGAATAAAGGAAGCAACCAAAAAATCTTTTACAGTCCAATTGTGGTAGTAGGGAGGGGTTTGTGGGTTGTGGTTTTTTTTAATGCGAAATCTGCTCTTATCTTGAAGAAAAAAGGAGATGCTCCTAATTCCCTGGAGAGAGAACAACAGTTATAATAAAAGAAGGCTACAATTGACAGGGCCTCAAAAGAGAAACAGTTTCTCAGTGCTGAGACAGGATTAAA
>JAWWLV010000179.1:7325287-7401455 GCA_035041135.1 Platyrinchus mystaceus
AAACTGGCCTGAAGAAGCTCATTCAGTGATGAAGTAGTGGGACTTCTTTGGACACTTGTGTTGGTTTCCTTGGACACTTGTGTTCCTTCAGAGAGCCACTGGAAACATTACTGTTCACTCAGAGTGCCACCAGTGCCTTGGTCGTGTCTGCACCAGATTTCAGTGGAAACTTGAGAAATGCTTTTCTGAGCCTCTGTTCTGGTCACAGGCATAGCCTGATCTTGAATCCAAATTAAACAAAGACAAGTTCCATGGCTTTAGCTGGGAAAGATTGGGTGGGTTTTTTTGGAGGGCAGCACTACACCTGACTTTGTGTGTGTGTGTGAGACAGGCAGAACTAGAAGTGGCTGCACACCTCAAAATAGTCCATTTGGTGCTGAGCTTTCTACTGAAGAGACCCCAAGGTAATAAATATGGGGAAGAGTTTGGATTTTTGTCTTTTTCCTTCTCTCGTGCTTTGTTTGCATCCTGGCAGCTTCTCTCTTCTTGTTTCACGAAGAGGTGCAATTTTGGAGAGAGAAAGAGAGAAGGGAAATGCAGGATGCAGAGTTTTGTGCAAGTTTTCCACAGTTGTAAAGGTGGAGTGGGTTTTTCCATCCTTTCTTCTCATCTGTTGTGAGTCATTGTAGTCAAGTAACTGGTCTGGCATCCTGAGCTCATCTTGCAAGTCAGTGACTGTTGTTTCTGTGCTCCCCAGGGTTTGTATTTGGTTTACCAGCCTTCTACATGGTTTCTTGTTGTTTTTATTACACGTTCTTTTTCTGTTTCTGTTAATTCTGAAAGCATTAGGTCTATATCTGGCCAATCAATATCTTGATTTTTTGCAATTAATTCAAACCTTTTAGCTACTTTCTCGGGATTTTCCTGGAAGCATTTAGCTTCCTCTCTCCAGCTGTTCAAATCACTTGCTGAGAAAGGCACTTTCACTCGTTTGTTCCCCTGTTGGTGCTATTACTTGCCGGAGAGGGGTGACTGTATGGCTAACTCCAGTTTTAGCTTTTGCTTTACCTCCTACTTTGCCTTTGGCTTTTTGTCCAGCAGCCCGAGTCCGATATGTGCTGCTAATTCCTTCTTCTGGGTCATCTACACTCTCTGCTATGCTTTTCAGTATCTCTCTCACCCCTTCCCTATTCCTGCAGGCTGCCAGTCTTTGTACACCTGGTTCTGGTCCTTGAGGCTGTAGCTCGTGGGGATCTATTATGCTTTCCTCCTTACTTTCCCTTTTCCCTAATTTGAGACACCTTTGACCAATACTACAGGCTTCACAACACCTTTTCCTCTGTTTATGTTTTTTCTGTTCCTTCTCTAATGCCAGAACAAAGGGATCTTGAGGTGGGATGTTTATTCCACAGCTTCTCCGCCATTCAGGTTTGTTTCTTAAGGTGAAAAACATTTCACAGTAAATTGTTTCATCCCACTTCTGCTGTCTATGGAGGAATAACATGAGCTGTAAGATTGTATTATAATTGGTGCCCCCTACCGGTGGCCATTTTTCACCGTCATCTAATGTATACAACAGCCACCAGTTTTGGCAGTATTTTTAAAATGTCCTTTCACTCAAGTTCGCCCCAGGAATTCCACCTTATTCTTTCCAATGTCTCAGAATGCAGCCCAGAGGAGTTTTAGTATTTACCTCTTTACTCAGCGTGCTTCCCATTGTTATGGAAGCTTAATATACCTCTCCGCTGCCGGTAACACGTATTTATCCCGGAGTGTATATTATAGTTTCGGGGCTTTTTGTTATTCTTTCCTGATTTCAGTGGCTCGGGCTAGTCTAATTTTTCTGTGAGTCAGTGATATACCACCCTATATAGGGGTCGTGAGCCCACACAAGTTCCCGATTACTAAGGTTTTTAATAATTGCTTCCTTCGTTTCTGGCCGGGGTCCTCTCGGGCCGCACGGAACCGCAGTCGGTTTGCGTTACCACACAAAGTCACAAGATGTCACTGTGGACCACAAAATGCACATTTCACAATAGATTTGAATGAACCCTTATAAACACGTGTCTATTTGTTGAACAACAAGAATATCTTGCCCACTTGGTCTCTTGCAGGCTTTGACTAGCTCTAGGACCTAGGATATATTTACCACAATTATTGCATAAAGCCCTCACGTATAACGAACAGCAACAGAAAGGGCAGATCTTAATTCTGGGCTTTAAGTGATGTGGTAGGTTCTCAGTTACTCGTTCAGAATTACCAGATCCACTTCCCATAAACAATTCCCATTTTAAACATAAAGTAGAAAACACGAAACAAAACAGATAAAAGCACAGAACACAGAGTGCTATTTACATTCCAGGAATTCTTCGAGTGGATGGGAAGAAAACCAAAGGAAACTTAACACCTTAGTTCCCAAACTTTTAAGAAAACCTAAAGGAAGCTTTTTCCCTTTCCCAAATCTTTAAGGCGATCCAAAAGAAACTTAAAGCGTAAGTTTTCCAAATCTTCAAGTCAACTTGACCAAACACAATTACAAAGCATACCAAAGCTGGAATAACCAGACAGGGGTTATTATACCCTTTGAAGGCGTTCCTTCTTATTCCCTGCGGAAACAGCATCCTGTTCCCGTTTTATGGGATAAATTTAACCAAATTAAACCAAAGAGTAAACATATAAATGCCTTTTATGATGAGCAGAGGTTCTTGTCCACCTGTGTGTGAAGCCGAGGGGTCAGGGGAGTCTCAGCAACCAAAGATGCAGTTGGGGAGCCCCGAGGGTCCCCAGGCCCCCCGGATTCCAGCACTGGCGGAGTTAATCCCCTCTGTCTGGCTCACCAAGGGTGATGCCAAAACGGCACAGAATTAACTGCTCAAGAGACAAATTTTGTCTTTAACCAGCAAGGTATTTATTTCGAGCAACGTTGGGGATGCTGGCCAACTCGCGTTGGACAAACTAGCTCCGAAGATCTCAGTGAAAAGTCAGGTTATTTATACATTTTTCATGAGAGGTTACAACATTTCCACATACATATTCATTAAGTTTCGACATTAATCATCATATTCATAATAGGCGGGGTTTAGGCGGAGCTTGGGGCGGAGTCTTCGAGAATCGTCTTTTGTGGAGTCCTTCAGGGGTCGCTCCTGTTGCTTCGGCCTCATCCTAGGGGTCTTCTGCTCTTCTTCCTCGCATGAACTTTTCAACTTCTTTTGTTCACAGGGGCTTGCAAAACCCCTCCTGACTCACGGCTCCTTTATCTACTGGATGATGCTAATTTATGACTACTATATTGACCTTCCTACTATCCTTACTAGAACAGAACAAACTGTCTCTGCTATGTAGGCAGAGCTCTTTGAGCAAGGTACCATCTCTCCGTAGTTAATTCTTAGAAACCTGGTCCCTGCTTTTGCCATATTTTAGCATAAGCATCACGTTCCTCAGAGCAAGGTCCTGAAACCTTCCTTCTGGGACAAAATTCTGGCACCCTCTATGTTAACCCCTTAAATCCTTGTTTCACTTCAAGGTGACCTGGACTCTACATCATGATAGCCCTGCATGTCACAGTGTGGTGCCTCCTGTTCCCTGCTACATCCTGGGTGATTAGTGGAAGAAGCTGCCCCTTCAAGACCAGTAAAAATATTTTCACTTTAAAAATCAATGTATATTTTTGGAAGGATTTTTGGGTGTGTGTATTGGATGAACTTCTGTGCACTCAAAAGAGTTACAGAAGAGTTGATCTATTGATAGTTGGCAGACAGGAGTCCACTTGTGAAGCCTTTTTAGTTTAAGCAGAACAGGGAATTAAGCAAGCCCCTGATTTGATTGGTAATTGCTAGATGGAAATTCATAATAAATGGAACAGTCATTTTAATCTCTGCCCTGTCTTCTCTTTAATGCCTTCAAGATCTGTGTCTCTTAAAATTGTTTGATGCTACTGTGATGACAAGCAATGTAAAACTCAAGTATATAGTTCTGACATGGATAAGACTGACAAAGGATGATTGTTCAATTGAATCTTGTGCCATATGGTAACATTGTTAATACAAATGTCTCTATTGCAAAGAGAGCTTCAAGGTTTTGACTGTTGAAATACCACCTAGGTCACTCCATAGGCAGCAAGAGCTTTCTGTCCTGGCACCTTTTGTCTGGGAGGAGTCTTCATCCATGTTCAGTTTTGGGAGTTGGACCAGCTCTCGGCGCAGGTCTCTGGAAAACAAACTACAGCCCCCTAGGAAAGAAAGCCCTTAACCTCAGTCTCTCAGGTGCTGGTGGTGGGACACCCTGGGCACTCCATGGGCATCAAGAGCTTTCTATCCTGGCACCTTTTATCTGAGGGGAATCTTTGTCCGTATTCCATTTTGGGAGTCAGACTGGCAATTTCAGTGTGTGGCTCCTGCAAGGGAAGAACAGCCCTTTCCCCCAGGAAAGAAAGCCCTTCCCCTCAGTGTGTCAGGTGCAGCTGGTGGGCCACTGAGGACTCATCTGAAATCAATCTTTTTATTCTCTCTTTGCCCTGCTCTTGCAGCGAAGACCATGTAGTCAAAGGCTCAATTTTGAAAAAACTCCCAGGCTTCGAACTCCCTCTGCAGTATTTCGCAAAGACTCATCTTGCCTCAAGAATCATCCAAAAGAGTCGGTTACAAACTGGATCATTCGTAGCACTTACATGTCTGGGAAACTTCCACTAAAACCTGCGCTGCTCTAATGAATCGTTTCTATTCTGTTTTTTTCTGATGTGGGACACTTATGATCTGTTAAGCTTGGCTCTAACACTTTCTTTGCTGAAGCCCCATGAACTGCTTTCAAAGGGAATAACTGGAATAAAGGAAGTTGCTGGGATATGTTCATCAGTGAATGTGTCAAAGCCGAGTTAAAGGGTCAGATTCAAACAAAATAAAATACACTAATAAATCACTATGCCCACTTTCAGAAGTGAGTTTAAAAGCATTTAAGTATCTTAATTAAATGATGGTTTGTATCTTTTAGTTTCATATTTGTTACTAATTTAGACACCTTCAGAATTACACTAATTTTCACACTCCTTGTAAGTCTGTGCTGGCTGCTAAATTCATATTGAACCAATTAAAATCTCAGTTGATGTTGTTCTCAATTACACGTCAAGGTATGGAGAATAAAGGTATAAATTTTACTGATTTAGGCTTCTTTCATGTGGCTTTGTCTCTGAATTTGGCTGGCTGCCACCACCAGGCGCTGTGGGTTTTCGTCCCCACTGTTTTGTAGAATCACCTTCCTCGGCAAAATTCACAAGAGATTTTATTTAAATGGATTTTTATTTCATATATCTTTACTAGGGTTACATCTGCTTTATAAATTAATCCACACACAGCAAATATATTTCTTCTTCACAGCATGTTACCCTTCTTATTAATGCCTTTCTTTGAGTTTAAAGTATATTCAGGGCTGCAGAAAGGAAGTACATCTCTACTCAGGCCCATTTCATCTCAGCTTAGATTCTCAATGCTGGTTCCTCTTGCCATTTGCTTTACTACAAGACCCTGCAACAAGTTAATTCCCTCCAATTTGCAGCATTTAGGGACTTAACAAAAATAGGTCTTTTAAACAGGTTTAATATTTTACCTGAGAGGCTGGGAGTAATATGTACATGTTTTTAATAAAGTATTATGTACTATTTTTAAGGTTGGTGTGATTAGATGCCCTATCACCTTTCCTGAACGAGGGACATAAAGTGAGGGAAGGAGGCTGATGGAAGTCCCAGATTTATTATGAATTTGGCGATTATTTGGTTAAAAATCAAAGAAAATATTGCAAATGCTACAGCAAAATGAATTATTTTAAGGGAATGCTTATTTGGAAAAGATGATGCAGCCCAGTGTTCTTTAACCTGGGGGGATTTTATGGGAAACAAATCCTGTACTCAGTGTGAAATCAGCATTTTCTGATATGATTCTGCCCACTCTTGTGGGTGCCCAGATGGGCTTCGTGTGTGTAGCCAGTTCTGTATATTGGCTTTTTTGATCTGTGTAAGACCAGCTCTGTGTCATAGACTGCAACAGGATGCTGAAAATCTAGTGGTTTTATCTAAGGAGGGCTTGTGCCTCTGGGAATTTTAGAAATGTTTTGGGGGTAGGAGTTAACATTAGAATGTGAGAGTGGAGACGGAGATGTGGAAGACAATAGTGTTTAAACCCATTAATCAGATGGACATCTTTTAATGACGAGGGACATAGGTCTATCAGTGTGTTGCAACGATAATAAATTAAAAGCTGTGCTGAAAAAAACTTTGGAAAGGAATAGCTTGTGGAATCAACATGATGAAAAGGAAAACCCTGAGCTATGTACATGTGCTGAGAAGAAAAAACCATTCTGTTTTTTTTCTGAGCTGTGGCTACCTACATAACAATGGGATGAACTTGAACTTTCCCTTTTAAAAAAAGTTCACAACCTTTCACCTTGTGTAAGAATTGCCTCTAGAATACAGGGACTTAACACTTGCCCTATTTCTTCCCTTCTAAAGGTCAGGAGGTACTCTGTGTCACAATTAATCTCGATGAGGAACAAAGCCCAGGCTGGATGCCCTGTGTTTCCAGGGATAACTGGGGGTCTCCAGGGGCAGCCAAGGCTGTTTTCCTGGGCAGCTGTCAGGGAGTGACACAGTGGGAATGGCATCTCTTTGGGAGCAGGGCTCTGTTGTGCCCTTTCTTGCTCTCCGTGGACCGAGTCCTTTCATTGAATTATAGAAGCATCGAACCATTATGAAGGCTGAAAAAGACCTCTAAGATCGAGTCCAACCATTAACCAGGCACTGCCAAGTCCACCACCAGCTCTCTAAGCACC
This sequence comes from Platyrinchus mystaceus, assembly GCA_035041135.1. Lineage (NCBI taxonomy): Eukaryota > Metazoa > Chordata > Aves > Passeriformes > Tyrannidae > Platyrinchus > Platyrinchus mystaceus. The sequence continues at coordinate 7,332,044 of JAWWLV010000179.1, forward strand.
ACATCTCCACACGTTTTAAATCCCTCCAGGGCTGACAACTCCACCGCTTCCCCTGGCCACCCCGTTCCGATGCCTGACCACCCTTTCCTTGAAGAACGTCTTTTCCAACCTAATCGACCCACAGCGATTCTGTGACCCGGACGGGGGGGCTGAGGAGCCGCGCTGCTGAGGCACCGGGGCCCGTCCGTCCCTGCGGCAGGACACCGGCCTCCAACACACATCCCCCATCGCAAAACAAGCCCGTTCGGCTCGGGGTGGAGGTGGGGGGCGTTTGAAGCGCCGGGTTCCCGAGGTCGGGCGGACACGACGGTCCCTCCCTCACGGGCGGCAGCACCGCCCACGTCGGGGCGGGCGGGAAAGTCACGTAAGTTCCGGGCAGCGCGCTTCTCGCTTCCCGCCGTTCTCCGCATTCCCGGGAAGTCCCCGCGCCAAGGCGGGAATGGCGTTCGCCCGCGGAGCCTGGGGCCGGGACGCCTCCAGCCACCCCGCGCTTGGCGCGGGTTCCACCGTGAACCCCTTCCTGAGCCTCCTGCTCTCCATCTCCGCCGGGCTGTCCGAGGCCGAGCTCGACTCCATGAAGTTCCTCTGCCACGACAAGATCCCGAAGAGGAAGCGCGAGTCCGTGCGGAGCGGCAGGGAGCTCTTCGAGATCCTGGTGGAGCAGCAGCACATCTCCAGCGACAACCTGGGCTTCCTCAGGAAGCTGCTCGAGAACATCCGCAGGGGCGATTTGGTGTCACAGCTGGAGCGGTTCGAGGAGGAAGGAGGGCTTGGTGCTCCTGGTGATCAGCCAGATGAGCGGGAAAAACGTAGGTGAATTATAATAGATATTATTTTATATATATATATATATAATTCTTCGTGGCCAGTCTTCGCGAACGAAGATCTGGGAAAGGTGTTTTTACCTTTCAAGCCTGCGCAATGGATTTTTTAGGTGAGATACAGCCTGTGCTGAACTGAGCCCACCCTTTAATCCTAAGATTATATTATACACATATCTAATATTTTATCTAGATTATATTTTTATATATGTATAATTATATCAACCCCGGTAAATGTGAATGCAAACGGCTTTCCGGGGTGGAAAGTCCCCGTTTTTAATTTTTTTATTATTATTTTTTTAAATCTTGTTATTTATGGTCACTAGAAATGTATGTAGGATTCCAAGTATATCCAGTATTTAATGTATAGCCAAGTACATCCAAGTACATCCAAGTAGTTCAGAACGTGCTGTGACTCTCAGTACGTGCACTGCACCAACAGCAGTAGCATTTTGCTAAAAAAAAAAAAAAACCAAACACAAGTGCCAACTTTTAAACATTTTCTTGTATTTCTTAGTAAATCCATGGCTAACTTGATGTATTTCTGCTGTTCCAGGTCTTCTCAAGGTAGCTAATGATGTCATATGTGAGAACGTTGGGAGAGACTGGAAAAAGCTGCTGCGAGAACTTGGCATGTCAGAAGTGAAACTGGACAGAATAGAGGCAGACTATCAATTTAAATTGTATGAGCAGCTTGTCCAGGGACTTCGGGAGTGGCAGAGATGTATGGGAAAAGATGCAAAGGTGGCTGACTTAATAAGAGCTCTGCGGCGCTGTCACCTGAATTTGGTGGCAGACTTAGTTGAAGAGAAGATCTCACAGCTGAACAATGGAGCCGGATGAAATCAATATCAAAACACTTCCTCAGATATAGATGAAAAAAGCAAAAGTGCCTTCTTCTCTTCTGGACCAAAATACTTATTTTAATTGCTTATTATGCCATTAGTTTAGGTGCCTTAGTAAATTCATTTCTAGTCGCAGGAAAATTAACATAAAACCAGATTCTTTTCAGGTAACACTTTGTAGCATGATGCTTCCTTTAAGATATTTTAGCTTTTAGAAGACCTGAGCACCATTTTGTAGGAATTCTCACGCTTTTGTTCTGCCACCCACTTGAAAAGATTTGCTTTACTGCAGGTGCTTTTTGATGCATCTTGTCTGGAAATACATGCATGGGACAATTCTGAGGCAATTGTGAATTAAAATTTCATGGGGAGGTTGGATGTTTTTTTTCCTATTATAAATGTAATGTGAAAGGGGGAAGGAGTGTTCTTAGCCATGTAGTGGGTTTTCCTTCTGAGAAGCATGATATAATTTGCCAAATGCATTTGCTCTCTATCAAAGAACACTAAGATGACTGTAACCTCAGACCCCAAGACTACAGTGCAAGACGGATGTTAAATGTTGTGGTGGTTTTTTCTTGGTAAAAATATGCCCAGGTTTGGAAATGAACTGGTTGAAATCAGTACTAAGTGCCTTCATCATCCTGAAGGAAGTGTTCTCCTGAAACTGCCAAAGAAGTTGTGTGTCTCTCAGATGTTTACAGCAGCCTCTTTTGAAAGCTGTGCCTGCTTTAGGATCCCTTGCTAGGAATTCTTTCCTAACCTCTGTCACAGAGGCTGCTCATGGTTGCTGGAAGGTGCAGCTCAGGTCCTGGTGACAAAAATGTGTACTGTGCCAAAAACCTAGAAAACAAAATGGTTTCTTTTGGAGGGGTGTGGGTAATTCTATATCACAGACTTTTTTCTGGCAATATCCTGGGAAGATCAGCTGTCTTTGGCCAGGTTGTTCTCTTCAAAGATCCCTCCAGATCCCATAGCTCTTCCAAGTCCTCTGCCATTCTTTCAGTTCATTTCCATTGCTTGACATTTCCTTAAAGTCGTTGTGAGCAACTCACAGGGGAAAGAGAATTTATGAACAAGACCAGAATCAGTTCTCAGGTTGAATCTGGGCAGACTTCACTAAATGGCCTTCACACCTGACCTAAGGCTGAAAAATTTGTGCAACCTTCAAGACACGCAGAGCTGTAGAGGCCTCTGGGAACCGTCTCCTGTGCCAGGAGGGAGAGTCCTCTGAAATTGTTCCTGCTTGAAAGAGTGTAGGATTGTTTGCTACTGCAAACATCCTCCAAACTGCCTCAATAGATACTTGAAGAGGCTTCTTTTTTGCTACTGTACCTGTGTGACTTTTAGCTCCTTTCAAGTTCTTTTTGTGTGGTGCTCTGACTGTGAAGGCCAGGTGTCAGCATGTGACACATCACTGCTCTGCAGAAATGTTGTGACAATGATAACTTTCAAGTTTTTGTTACAGTTGGTGCCTCTTGCTTAAGCAGTGACTCTTGAATACTTAATTGTAGCTAGTGGAAACTGCTGTAAGTTCACATGACAGAAAAACATTTCATTGTGTTTTTTCCTTAAATGATTTTTTTCCCCCATTCCTGGATGTGTTGAAGGCCGGGTAGGATGGAACTTGGAGCAACCTGGTCTAGTGGAAGGTGTCCTTGCCCATGGCAGGGGGTGGAACTGGTGATTCTCTTCCAACACAAACCATTCCATGACTCTGTGATGATTCTCAGTATCTTCCTAGCTGTGGTATATTAAGTATCAGTGGGAGTTTCCACCTGTCTGCATTTTGGGAAGGCAGAGTTCTCCAAGTACTGATTCTACTACTTGTATCAGTTGCCAGTTCCAGACTCCCAGGGGGAGATACAGTGCTGTGCTTCAACTGAATGACCAGCTCAGGTGTTTTGGGGTTTTTTTGCTTGATAGATACAGCATTCATTCTGCAGTATCTAAAGAAAATGATTGCTTCAGTCTTTTTTCCTTCTCTTGAGCACTCCTTGTGAGCAGAGCAGAGAAATAAAGTGAACAAGATGTGTTGTGTGTGTGGTGAAACAGCTCTGCAACAGTTCAATCTCTCTGGTAACATGTTTTTCTTACCCATTTTTAATAAGTCTTCTGATTCACAGAAGAAAGATTGATCTAGAATATGAAAAGTGTACTGACTACTGCATAAAACCAAGATATTTTAGGAATCAATCAGATTAATTTGTTAGTTGTAGCCAAGCACTCATCAGCTACAAGAAATATTCTGCCTCAGAAGATAAAAACTTCTCGTTTTGGTGAGGATTTGTACTTCATTAATGTTTTACTGCATATGAAAGCAATGACCTAGACTGCATGAGTCTGTGCAGTACCTCAGGGCCAATTAAAACTGGTTTTATTAGAGATTAAAATGTTTATGTGAGAACAAAATCAAATGAAACAAAGGGAACAAAACCTTTTTTATTGGGAAGAGGGATAAGGAAAACAGGTGCAATTTGTAAGGAAATGTTTTCTGATCCAGTTACCAATCTTATTTTCAAATTAAGCACCTTGAATTCATACATAGTTTTTATAACTTAACTTGAAGCTTTATATTGTATAATTTTGTGTACATTTCATTAAAAATAATTCCTTAAAAAAACAAATGGAACTGTTTTGTTATTTTATGGGATTGCTGTCTGTGATGAGATTTCTGATTGGGAGGAGATAAATGTTAAGGACACCTATGAAGCAAGGAGCAGTGCTAAACAGGCATATGTTACCAGTGTTGTCTCAGGACATTAAAGAAGAAAAAGCAAAAAGCTTTGTTACTGAATTTCTCAGAAGTGCTGAACAGGCTGCAGTTTTCCTCAGAGCAGTAGCATTTAAATGCTGTCACTCAGAGTAGTGTAAGAAGAAAAAGATTCTCTGCCAGCCCTCGGGAGCCTAAAATTGAATGGCAGTGCAGTGTGTGCATGGGAAATGCTGGTAAGGGCGGCGTATTTGTTTTATAATTAATTAAAAACATAGCTTCTGTTTTATTCTGTTGGTCTAGGATTTTAGGGGATGTGTTCAGATGTTAAATTAATAGAGGCTTTGGTGTTCTGTGGAGTTTATCCTGGCACTGAAGTGTCAGCCTGCACTTAGAGCTGTGAATGACTAAGACAAATAACTTAATTACCCACTTTATCAAATCCTTTAAGATCCTCTGCAACAGTATCTGCCTGTGAGGAATTACTAAAACCTTTCCCTTTTGGTCTCTTGAGGGTCTTGTTTCCTTACAGCCTTGAGAAAACAACATATCAAAACGTGGAGAGTTTAAAGTGCCATCTCAGGAGAATTCTCATTGTGAAGGATTGTTTTTCCCTGTCACTTCTCAGTCCCTTATAGTGCTTGCTATTTGCTATAATTTTTGAAGATATCAATTATATTCACACATTAAAATGTTTTTCTTTTTTAAATTGCATTATTTTTATTACTGAGTTAAAAGAATTTTTCTAGACTATTAATTAGAAATCATCTTATACAAATTGGTTGTCGTGAATATTTCAAAGGCAATGCTTAACTTTCCTTTTTCTCCATTCCCCACACACAGGCAGCTGTATTTCCTCCAGCCTTTGTTTAATTCCTAAAATAACTGGTTACTTTCTGAAGTCTAATTGCTTCATTTAATTGTCTATGCAAAAAGCTTAGTGACACTGTGTCTCCAAGCTCTCTCAGCATGTTTAATTCAGGCTTTTTGGTTGCATATTTTTCAATTCAAATTTATTTCTAATCACTGTCTTGTGCCTTTCTCATTCCCTGCGTGAATCACCTATGTCCTTAAAATGTGTTCCAGCACAAATATTTTTCTAAGTTGTTTTTCCTCTTTGATTTATTGCTTCTTTTCTCTGCCAGTGTTTTGATTGGAGGGGTGCACTGGTAGATTTATAGAAAGGATTTCACTATATACTATCAAAACAGGAATTGTGGGGGTGAGCTGAGGGGTAGGGGGAGGAGTTGTGAGTGAAGGTTCAAGAACTTCTGAAGAATCTTTTGTTTTCGTAAAACTTGTACCTGAGGGTTGATTCGTGTGAAGAGGGTGTGTTGCAATGGGTGCTGGGAATTGTAGGTTTGGAGACAAGGAAGCCCAGCCTGACTCAGCTGCCGGGAAAGCCAGAGGAATTGAGGCTTCTGCATGGGAATCTGCGTGGAATAAACTTGGAGGAACTCTTAATCATTAAATAGTCTCATCCACAAAACTATTTCTGCTACTGATTCATTCCTAAGAGCGTTACACATGCCTTTCTTAAAGCAGGCTAAAGTTGAACCAGCAGGTTTGCTCTTGTAAAATATGATGTGACGTAAATAATTGAAACACCTGAAGTTGGACATTCTAATGGAGTTTAAATTAAGTAATTCCTGTGATCTGATCAGTTTTGGAAATAGAAAACTTTTCCTTTGTTTTCCAAATGTTCTTGTGTGGATGGCAACTTAGCTGCCCTTTCTTTTAATTTTTGGAAGAAAAGGGTTGTGCTGTGTATTGGGCTGGTCACAGTATTTACAGCAGCTTTCAAAGCAACCAGCTCTTGTAGCAAAGTGAAGGTTTTTCTGTGCACTCTCTAAGACTGAAGAGATTGGTATATAAAAAATAGCAATGAAAGATGTCTTGAGTCTTACATCTCTGGAACAATATTGTAAATGTAATTGCTAAGGAAGCAGCTTACTATCAATTTTATCTCTGTCTAATGCTTCAAAAAGTTGTCAAACTGGGATTTTTATTTATTTCAGAGCAGGTTCTTTTGCTGTGGGAAGTTACACAGGCATAAAATTGGACTGTTGTCATTAAGGATGTAAAAAACATCCACCTGTGATTTTCTGTGGCAGGTGTTTTATTTACAGGTGAGCCTGGCTTTATAGAACTTGTACATAAAGCAATAATCTTGCCATTAAAAATGCTCATAATTTTTAAAATATTTTCTTTTCCATTTCTTATTTCTATTATTCCTATTGATCCCACCTGGAGTTAACTTCAGAAAATGATTTGCAGAATTTAATCAGTGAGCAATTCTTACTGTGGTGTCAAAAGGGTTGTAACAGCTATTCTGCAAGTGTACACACTGTCTGTGGTAAAGATTTGTCCAAAGGATACATAAAGATTGAATTAATGTACAAAAGCTGATGATTTTTGTATGCAAACCTGGTACCAGCTTTTATAAACTGCGAGAAAGGTTTAGCACAAAAATTAAACTATAAAACTTTTCATTAATGCCAATATGTGAACAATTGAGCTAAATCTTATCTTTGTCTCCCTACCAGTGGTCTCACTGAGAGGTGCTTCCTGTCATTTCCAGGCATATTGCCAAATTTTGAAAGGCAAAAATTGCAGAGAAAACATCAATTTAAAGGGTGCAGCACCTGGCAGGTCTGGTATCCACATCCTATATTGTTTAATTTACGTTCTGCTCAGTGTAAGCAGAATTTAGTCGCAGCTTCTTGGCTGTAAAGTCCCTAACATGGGAAAGCCTGGACAGCCTGAATTCCCCCCAAAGCCATTATTCCCATGGCAACCAGAGTGCAGGGCAGTCCCTGGGCATGTGGCTGCAGCCCTACAGCCCCCTGGCTATCCCAACCAGCCGAATAATGTTTGGAAGCTGTCACTAATTGTGAGATTTGCCTCAGTCTCCGGTCAGTGACCATGTCAGGAATCCCAGATCCGAGTGCAGGGATGTAAAATGAAACTTCTTGAGGAATCCTTTCCTTTCAGTTCCATTGCCCACTGGAATACGGTGTGTGAGAGAGCAGGGCTGGACATTAAGAAATTTACTTTTTGTTTCTTCTAACCACCAGTTTAGCACATGGTGCTTCCATTTCTGTATCCAGTTTGAATGGTAAAATCCAAGTTTGTTACTGCATGTTTGTGCATGAAGGAGCTAATATAAATGCAGATGAATTAAAATTAATTAGAGCTAAAACCAACAAAGTGTACATTTCTAGCTGAGGGCTACTTGCAGCTAAATAAGTTATTCATTGTAGACCTGCTCATATAATTTTCTATAAACCATATTCTACTTTTTACAAAAAATAAATACCAGTTTCACGCTGAAGAACTAATGTCTCCATACAGTATGTGTGAATCTTTAAATCAAAATATCAAATTCCACATCTGGCCTGTGAATTTTAAGGGATATTAAATGTTGGGCTATATCTTAGAGGACTGTATTTATAAGGCATTTCACTCCATGAAGTATTTTTTCCCCTTAATTCCTAGAACTTCATAGTTACCGGCACTCCAGCCCAGACTCATTCTGAGTTTTTATTCATGCAACTAAATGAGTAAGAACTTAAACCCCTTATTTTCATGTTAGACCTGAGCGAGAGGCACCCACATATCATGGCTTTGATTGTAAAAGTAATTCTGTGGTTGAGATCCTCATTTTCCACTCTACATTCAGTACACAAATCAAAAATGCTAGGGTACAAAGTTGTCCAAGGTGCTTGCCCAAGGTCCCAAATAATCTTTGAGCTCCTTGGCTTGTGCTCCCTACAAGCACTGTGGGTTACAAAAAGCATCTGGAGCATGGCATTAGGTAGATTCTCTCCCTAGGAATATCTCCTCCTTTAGCCTCATTTGGCTTAAAGTGGGAAAGGATGTGGGAATTCTCATCAGAGAGGTAAATCCTCAGGTCTAGAATTTCCTCATTCTTCAGTATTCATTTCCACTAGATAAGATACTGAGCAGTATGAAAGGACCAGATCATTTTGCAGCTTGAAAGCCCAAGGCAGATTCCACTTCTGTGAATTAAGGTTTGCTGAAGAGTCCAGACCAACAGTCTCAGGGAAGATGTCATCACACAGAGAGCTGATGTACTTAACCAAATTTAATGTCATTCAACACCTCTGAAAATCCAGAGCCTGCTTTCACACACAATGTAATACCCTTGTTTGTGCATTTGCTAGGTTAGTATTTTCACTGTTTTATAGGATATTATTATTAAGGATACTTGAATTTAGGTTGAACTGATTTTTTTAGAGGTGATTGCTTTAATAATGGATGATTCCAACAGGCTTGAACCATGTCTTCTGCCAGGAGAGGCCTCAGCAGCAAGTCTGATGTCTGATGCTCAGGTCTGAGTTGTGGGGAGCTCAATTTGTTTTGTGAGGGCTGAGAAATTCTCACAGGCTAATTCAGAGGAATTAGAGAGGGAATTATGGAGAAATTAGATCCCAGTTTCTTGTATTTAAACGGTACCTGAAGTGCCCCATAGGCTTGTCCCATTTTCTCCTTTAAAATGTTACTTTCATCCCTTATCTCCTTCCCACAAACTAATCGCCTGACTCACTATTAAATGCTGAATAATTATAACACACAAGCCTGAGGGAGGACAAACACTCGTTTTCTTGATGGTTTGAAGAGGACTTTGACAGCTCTTGAATCATCCCTGGTTATCCAGACAGCCTGTTCCAGTGGGTTTTAATGCATTCAAATAGGATACAACAACCTCAGCCAGGGAAAACGGGGCATGGATGGAATTGCCATGCTGCCTGTAAGCAGGTCGGGGAGTATCCTGTTTTTTTGGAAACATTATCATGTCAGATGTTACAGCAGCAGTAGCAGCTTCCTGGTTTGGTGTTTTTTTCCATGCAAAGAGAAGTAATGGGGAGCTGCTGGCCAAAGAGAGCTGCCAGCCTCTCTCGTTATTTTGGTACTACAAAGGTGGCATTATTAAAGGCAGACAAAAAAAGCCTCTAATCATGCAAACCAAACTGAACCCTAGGAGCTGAAAAACCCTTCCTTTGTGCACTTGGAAACCCTGTTAAGAGCTAACTGGTGTCTGTGTATGGGGGGTTTTCTGCAGCACTTTGGTTGCAGACTGAGACAGGTATGAGATGCTGTTTCCATGAGCACCGAAAATTGGGAATCAAGAACCATCCTCATTGCTCCTAGTGGACATCCTCACTTTTCTGCAGAACATTGCTGAATTTTGTACCTAAAACTTTAAATGGGCACTGTAAGTTTTGGCTGGCATAAAATTTGATGATTCTGATTGCAGCAAAATTCTGGCACTGCAGAACTTTTCATTGTATGGCTCATACTGAATATTCCCCTTATTAACTGAATATCCACAGCCATGTAGCAGGTAAATGCTGAATATTTATGCAAGGAAACATTACTGTTTGTATATAGCTTCAAGATATATTAAAATCAAACTGGTGCCATGTTATTTTGGTGAGAGGAAACTGTACATTTAATTACAGGAGAGAAAGAAAGTGTTGGACAAGAAAATTATGTGCCTCCCAAATCCTGATATGCTTGTGTATGTGTATATATACATATCTGTGTGTGTGTACAGTGAGTGTATCCATATGCTTACATACACACACAGCTTGATATAATCTGGAAAACAAGACTTTCCTGACAGGGCTATTTCTCAATATTTCTTCTCAAGCTTATGTGTATCCCTCATAAACTGAATACTACCTATGTAATGAAATATATCCCTATGGCAATCTCCTAGTTTTGTTAGAAACAAAGGTGGTATTTCTGGCTAGAGCAGAAGTGATTTTAGGCCATTGTTTTATTCACACAGATTTAAATGCAAGAATTGGCTAAATTCCTAGTTTACATTAGAGCAGTTCCTGTGATTTTCAGCATTTTTCTTCAGGCTAGTATTTTGGATCAATACAAAACCTGTGATGCTGAAACTAACCTTCTATTCTCTTCCATGTTACTTCTGCTTTTGCAGGCAGCAACTGTAGACACCAAGGAAATTATTTAACAGTGCAGTTTAGAAATTATATACCTGAAAAAGTGAATGGAAGAATCCTTCTGTCGTTCTACAGGTTCTTTTATGGGGCATTTAAATGGTTACAGCAGAAGGCAGGTGAGTCCCTGCTACTTCAGTCTTTGGCTTCAGGGGTAAAAAGTACAAAGAAGGAATTGGTGCCAAGTTTCTCGATGGCTTTTGTGGCAAGGGCATCAGTTCACTAGACTGAAACTGTCAGATTAATCTCACCTTGGCCAGACTGAATATTTCACCTTTGGGCATGAAGAAATGTTAATGATTCCTGGAAGTTTTAGGCATTGTTATTTAAAGTTAGTCAAGAGACAAAGGGAAGGTTTAAGTTTATTTGGATTTGTGAGGGGATCTGACCTGTGTTTGAAGCACTGAATGATCGACTGTGTGTGGCAAGAAAGGAAACAGTGACGGGTGTTCCTGTGGCTCTTTGCTCAAAAGCTTAAGTGTGTTGTGGGAGCTCAACTCCCAGGTCTGAGCTAGAACCCGTTCCTGAGTCAATATTTATGTTGACTCTTTTCAGTGTGAATTACAATGCAAACAGATGGCCTAGTCCAAGGGACTTTAATATGAACTGTGCTCAGGAGAACAGGGAATTTAGCTTTGAAATAAATCATTTGCCCTGTTTTTTATGGCACAGATGAACCATATCAGGTCTGCCCGGGTTTTTTATGTTATGAGTTATTCCCTTTTATATCTTACATGTGTTATTCTCACTTCATTTAAGGATTAACTTAAGACCATGACAAGAGTTTTTTAAGCTGTTGTCCACCTTCCTAGAAATAAGGATTTCTTAACCAAGAATAGGGAGAGGACCATCTTTCATACCTTTTTCTCCTGGTTTGGGGGGTTTTTTTGTTTGTTTGGGTTGGGTTTTTTTCTTTTTTTCGGAGCTACGTGCCATGTAATCTTACTTTCAGCAGCTAGATTGTAAATTATTTTTTATTTAGTAACTGCTAGCCTTAATGAATTGTAATTTGACAAAAGCTGTGTAAATACCTCCGTACAAAGGAACAAGGCATTCAGACAAACAAAAAATGGGGAAAAGAACACTTGAGTGACTAAGAGTATCATCTGGCACAGCACAGGGGCAAATCTTTTTGTTGGTAGCTGAGTCAAAAGACTACACATGGAGACCTTAATGACAGCTGAGCTCCAAACCTCAGGTGGAGATAAAGACATTCCTGTAGGATGCCTGAACTTGGAGTGACCCACAGGGATGGGGTCAAGCAGCACCACCTGCATATGAACAGGCATATGAAGTCTGACTCCAGTTAGAGTTGGCAATATGAGCTGTGGTGTTTGTGCTTAGCTTCAGTTTCCAATGTAAGTCCTGCTCAGTAGTAGATATCTGAATCTGGACAGCTCTTGCTATTTGTTTTCTAAAAGGGGATGTAGAGATTGGCCACTTCAGTTGCATAACAGACCGATTGCTATCAAAGTTCAGGAGCATTAGGTATTCTCTCTGGAAGATGTAAGCATTGTATATGTTGATTAGTAACATTGATGGAGGAGATTTTACTGAAGTACACTGCCTTTTCAGCAAAGGTATGCTGTTGATTGCACTGGATCCCCTAAACTTTTAATTCCATGGGCATTTATCTGTTTTTAAATATTTCACGTGCTCTCTGACCTTAAGTTTTACAGAGGGGATTTCTGTGTAAAGGGAAGGTAAATTTGGACAGATTAGTAACAGTCACTCTGCCCATGGCAAGCCAAGAAGGGACATGAGGCCTTATTGTGTTTTTATTCATTGTTAAAAAAGAATCTTCAGTAAGGACTTAGGCACCTGAAACACAACAATCTCGAAACCAGGATATCTTAGCAGCACTAAAATTATAATTTCAGACAGGAACCCTGAAACTGCCTCGCTTCAAGGGCAGTTTGAGTCCAGCAGTAGGGATAACCCATACACAGTGCAAAGGCAGGTCCCACTCCTGTTGACCTTGGAGAGGGTGCTGCTGGCATCCTGCCCTCTCTGTGAGGCACTCCTGGATTTCCCCCCCAACTCCACATCTCACCTGGGTTCTGTGCTGCATCCTCTGCGTTTATAGATTTGCAGGGAATTTTGCTCTAAGTCGTGGTGTTTCTTCAAAAGCTGAGGATGAGACCACTTGCAGCTCTTACATGTTGACAGGCACGAGGGAGCTTTCAGTTGTATAATTATAATATATTCGCTAGTGGCACATCAGAGCTGTGCAAACTTTGTGGTGCAGCTACAGTGCTGAAGGGTAAGGACACATCAATACAGAAGCAAGCGTGGGGAAGGAATTTACTTTAAAAGAAGCCCCACTTGCTGTATTTCCATTATTTTTCTTAATATTTATTTCAAGTTGACTTGAGCGCTGTTCCCAAAGGTTTTGGTTTTTTCCCTCTGGCAAACGCAGAGCTGCTTTTTCTAAAGCATTGTCTGTTTTCCCTGAAGGTTTTCTTCTGACTCTGACTGCTTTTAAATGTCACTCTGCTGCTTAAGGCTCCTGGTAGGTGGTCTGAGCTGAATGTTTACTATCATATGGCTTATACCTTTACTTATTTTCCATGTCACATTGTGACCTAGTAACCTTCTTCTCTAAATGCCAAAGGTGAAATTTAGTTTTAAATTACTTGGTTGCCTAAGCAGAATTGCTATTAATCAGAACAGGAAATATTACTGGGAAATGAACTTTGATAGCAGTTTAACACACTGTATCTATTGGCAGACAATTTCACCCGAGCCTTAGGTTTACTTTGAAACTGGAGATGTTTTTTTCTGAAACACATTGTTGCCATTGCAAGTGTCCATAGTTTTAAAAATTTTTATCTGCTGCAGTTTGCTTTATGACTTCATTTTGAGGCCGTGTTGGTTTTTAGTCACCGTCTCAGCCAATTCATTTCATCAAATTAGTATTTTCAGTGAATACTGTGAAGACAGTGAGGAGTTCTAAAGTGGTGAAAATAAACATTTAACTCATACATAAACTGGTGATTCACTGAAAGTGTTAATTACATTTTCATTTGCCTGTAAGCTGAGGTTGGTTGCACAGAAAAATCACATTGCCTTGTTTGCACGCATATGATTTGGGACTAATACCTTCCTGACATTATTATCTTCACAATACAACGTGCAACTGAATAATGAAGGCAGTGATTGCTGCATACAATTTTGTGTAAGTAATGAAAGGTATGTTATCATTTGAAATCTGGTCAGTTAAGAATTAAAAATAGGCTTAAGTGCTATTTGAGATCTCTTTATTTTTTAAATGCTTTTATCTACTTTATTACAGTATGAAGGACTAATAATAGAGGATCCTGAGTACATAGAAATCATGGTCCACTTTGCTTAGTGGCTACTCCAAAGACACTTGAAACAGTAGAAGCCTTTGCATAGCAGATAAAGAGAAAAAAAAAACCTGGTTTTTTCCTTCAAACTCTGATTTACAGAAACAGAAGTATTACTCCACATGCAAATAATTTTTACTGTAGCCAAACTATTTATAATGTTTATTACATAAATTATTAAAATAATACAATCTCTCAATTTTATATTTCTATTACCAGGTCTCAAAACACTCTGAAAGCTGAAGCCTCAATTTTGAAATGATCCACCTAGAAACCAGTTCCTGTTCTCTCTTGGAGTCTTGTGAAGTGAACAGGTAAAAGGCTCAATGTCTGTAGAGCTCACTCTGGGATCAGTGTGTGTGAGGGCAGGAAGAATATATTTTTTGAATAAAATATAACATCGTTCTTTTTTCTTGGTATGAAGACAGGCTGAGAGAGTTGGGGGTGTTCATCCTGGAGAATAGAAGGCTCCAGGGAGACCTTAGAGCCCCTTCCAGTGTCTAAAGGGTTCCAAGAGAGCTGGTGAGGGACTTTTCACAAGGGCGTGGAATGATAGGACAAGGGGAATGGCCTTAAACTGAAGGGGGGTGGGTTTAGATTAGGCATAAGAAATAAACTCTTTAAGGGTGGAACAGGTTGCCCAGAGAGGTTGTGGACCCCCCTATCCCTGAAGGCATTTGAGGCCAGGCTGGAATGGGGCTCTGAGCAACCTGGTCGAGTGGAAAGTGTCCCTGCCCATGGAATGAGTGATCTTTAAGGTCCCTTTCAACCCCAACCATTCTGTGCTTCTGTGACTGCCTATCCTGAGGTATTGCCATGGCTCTGGAGCTCTGAGGCTCAAGCCTTGCAAATGCACTAATTTAATTGCAGACCAATGAAAATTAACACAGCAGACAAACCGTGGGCTGCTAAAGCTCCAGCAATAACAGCCCTGCTTAATCCTATGGACACACTCACATCCATTTTTCCTTCAAACAAGCTGTGCTGATCTCGCATGTACCCAGCATCCAGATTCATCTCACGCTGGGTTACGCATCTCACGCACCCAACCCCGGCTCCCAAGGCAAGAGTCCAGCTGCCCTGGGCTCCCTCTGGAGTCAATGAGAAGAGACAAGCATCTTGAGCAGGTGATTCATGGACCACACCAAAGATCTGAATCACTCCCATGGAATGGCTCCCTCGCTCCACTGATTACAGAGGAAACCGAGGGTAAATGGGTTGGTGATGTAGGTGGTCAGTTAGGTGGAATGTATCCAAACCAGTTCTAGTTGGGCAGGAGCTGTATTATCACAGCTGGTTCTGAATCCTTGACTTCAGTTTCTTCTTCCAGTATTATTCACAACTACACCACATGAATGTGGCCTTTCCTAAAAGGTTTTTTTTTCAAAATGCATAGTTAAATAATATGTAACTCTATTGCCCTGAACTGACAACTGAATGCACTTGTAGGTCAATATCTTACAGGATAGTTATAAATTATTTGAGGATGTGCTGAAATCAGTCTACACTAAGTGAATGTACTATGTTTGTATTAGATATCATGGGTATATTTCACTTCACATTGGAATAAATTATACTTGGCTTTAGAAATCCTTTCTAGCTCAAGGGGATTTCTGCTGCTGTAAATCCATGCAAAATAGACAAGAGCTGCAATAATTCTGAACGGCAAATTGCACAACCAAAGCTGAAACTAAGCTGAAAACCTTTTCAAGTTCAGCAGGTTTGGACTTGAGTGGGTATATGTGGTTTTGGTTGCCGGAATAGCAGCTGAATTAAAAAAAATACTTATGGTCTTGACATAGGTAGGATTCCCATTGAAATAAATTGTGTAACTTCATCTGGTCAACTCCAGTTTTGTGGGTGCTTTGTGGAGACTTTTCTTCCAATCAGAGGGAATAAAGCCAACTCAAAAACCCTCTTAAATTTCAGAGCAGCCAATTCTGATTTGATTTACACCTACCTAAATCCTGCCTAAATCCGACACACATCCATGTAGACCCATATTATATAAATAAAATGTCAATCTGAAGAACTGTGTCAAGGCCCTGTTTCTAGAAGTCACAGCTTCTATTGCCAAAGGGCTGACACATTTACCAGTGCACTTATCTTTATACATGGGCATAACCATTAATTACCTCTGTCCTCTTCTCTATAGGCCACCTTCCAGCCTCTTCCCCTTTCATTCCTTCTCCCTCAGGCAAAGAGTCTCCTCTGTCTAGCAACCTCTGGAGACATTTGTTACAGTAACAGAATGGTCCAGGTCACGTCTATCTACTGACAAAAGGATAATCAGTGCTGTTGGCAAAAGCCCTGTTCTTTCATCTATTCATTTTGCTATGAAATGTGTTCAAAATGAATTTTGCTGCTAAGTCATTAAGTCATCTGTAAAGGGCAAGGAGTAAATAAGGTACCATCAGCTCGACTCACAGGGGAAAAAAAAATGCGTAGGCACTTCTTGGACTATTTTCAGTGGAGGTTTTGTGCTCGAGCAGGGTGGCTTTGAGGCTCACAAAGGAAACCTCAGCACAAATGAAGCATAAAGAACTTAGTGGGCAGAGAAAGCAGTGGGGGAAGCGAACAGAGAAGTGCTTTGCTCCTTCACTTTCTGGGGGGCAGCTCTTCCTCGCTGGTGGCAGCAGGTGTTTATCCTCAGAGCTGCCGGACCCCGACATCTCACCCTGCATCTCTCGCTGGCAGGAAGAGGTTGCTGTTTTGTTGAGCTTGGATAAACATTAGGATCTAATTTATCATGTGACAGGAAAGGAAAACCTTTTTCCCTGCCCCCCATCCCTTTTTTAACAGCCTTTGTTTGAATTTCATCAGGTGGTTTTGAGGTGTGAGGACGGGGGAGATATTTAACCCGGCTCTCTGAACTGATTATTCTGCTGTCAGCTGATGTATGTATGGCTCTTTCTAGACACAGCTCCAAGTGTTACATCTCACTAAATGACATGGACAGGGAGCCAGACCTCTTGCTGAACTTACAAGAGAGACATCACACTCATTTAATTAAAAAGATCTGAGCTGCTGGTGCTCTTCATGTCATACGGTATATCCCATATTACATGCCCAGGAGGAAGAAAAAAATGGAAACTCTTTTCCTTGTCCTACAAAGTAAATAGGAATGCTGAGAAATACTTTGGTACTTGCAGAACCTGGGAGTTCTCTTGACTTTATTATTTCATGTGTATTAAGTGGAGTACAGAGCACTATTGCAAAGATCTGATTATTCAGTTTTATTTGTGGCATTCCAAGTCCTGGCCCTACACTGATTCACTCACAGTTACTGTGGACTCCACACAGAGATAGAAATATGGCTTCAAAAATCAGATCTTTCAGGTATTTTTGGGGTGTCTCAGAAGTTCTGCTGTACCCATGGTCTGGGCTTTGTAGCATTCACAGATCAAGGTGCCTAAGGAAGGTATTTGCACTAGGTCGTGTGGGAGGCATTTCCTTAACTAGGATATTTTGGATTCAAGTTCCCTCCTGGTCTAAGCCATCCTTTTGGGCATGAATGAATACCTAGCTCTTTACACATGAGGAGACAGTGCCTTCTTTCCATATAGGAGACATTTATATGCCATGAGAACTCTGCTCCCACCTGAGGCTGAAAACCAGTTCTCAAGAAAGTGCCTGACCACGGGCATTTCCGTCTTTCCTCTGAAACTTGTGAACAGAGCAAGATGTGATTTAAAGCTGACAAAGATAAAGGTGACAACTCCTTGAGGCTGAGAAGGGTCTACAACTAAAACTTCTTAGATGGGAAATCCAACCCCAGCTGAGCAAGCTGAATGTGAATGTCTATGCCTTGTTAACACGCTGGTTGAAGGGAAAATTAATAAACGGAGTTCACTCATATGAATTCTCCATTTCAGAATTGTGTGGTATGTTCTTTCATGCTTTCATAATGAAGCATGATTATAGCATGGTACAAATCTTCATTTTTGCTTTTAACCATTTAAGGACAACCCAAAAACTCAGTTGCAGAAGAAAAACAACCACATTCCAAGTCATCCCAAACTGAGAGAAAATGTAATGCCATCTTTCAGGATCCAGGTGAATACTGATCACGAATTTATTTTCAGTAAATCTGACTGGATATATTGCAGAGTCCAATTTGATAGAGATTTTAAATCCTGTGCCTGTTATGGTGTTTAACCTTTTGCCCTTTTATTCCTGAATTCTCCATTTTACTCACGTTAAACACAAATCAAATCAGGCCAGATTCTGAATTCACTGAAGCAACTGCAGTGTGGAAACTTTGGCTGAGATAAAATCCTATGGTTCTATTGGTGGAAAAATTTTGCTTTTCTCATAACAAAAAGGCCTAAGAAACACCTAATTGTAATCATTGCATGGTAGCTTATTTTAGCATTCTTTAATGGTTAGGCCTGCACATTTTATTTAACATGTCATCACTCAATAGATCAGGCACAACAGTTCATCTGCAAGTCTCCATTTGGAGAATGATAAAAAAATTAGCATTTCTTCATATACTTTTACCAGCTTGTCTGTAAAATATGTTTTTCCTCCTCGTTTCCTGTATAAAGAATACAGTCATTGATGAATTGCATGTGAGTTATGGGAGGCAATTTTTTTGATACAGGTAAAGACAGCGTTTGTGTCAGTGAAACAGAAGCATCTATCTGTAGAAATACACTTAAAAATAATGAGCTCATTACATTCAAGGTAATCTTCAGGTCCTCATTTTAAGCATCAAGTGCCTTTGACCCCAGAAATATGCTGCTGTGCTTCACAAGCCTGGAATCTGCTGATAGTTGTGCATTAATACCAATTTTGTGAAAGAAATCCTCAGTGTGAGTTAAATCCTCAGGAGCAAGTTGAAGGAGAGGGCCTTTCTTCCTCCCCTCTCGTGATCATTTCAAGTAGTTTATGTTAAAGTTGAAGCTTCTGTTTCTGAATATAACTATATATTTTTATATACCTATATCAAAATTTATAAACAAAAGCATTTAGCTATATTATTAGACAATGCAGATTAATTCATAACAATTGATTTTGGAATGTATTTCCCACTCTATACTGAAAAGTCAGATCACAGTATTTATAAAATTACACCTGAATAGTGATTTACTCAGCATTAAATCCGTGCTAACGAGTATTTGGCAGAACTCATGATTTGAATGTACTTCATCATAATTGGCTTTTTCCTTAAAGTTCCATCTTCCAGAGTCATGTGATTACATCAGAAACTTCAGGAGGAAAAAAAAATCTAGACCTTATGGTTGTAGAGGGAAAGCTTAAAAAATGTGACCTGAATTCACTGAAAAGCCTCAGATACCAAAGGGAAACAGCACAATGTAGTACATTTGTAATTGTAAAGAATTTTGTATTTGAGGGAAGGAAGAATGATCCTTTCTATCCAGTGCTAGGTGTCAATATGTTGTGTTTACAAATTAATCCATGTCATCCAGTCATAAATCTGCAGGGACTGCTATTTTTTTGGCAAAACATGCCTTTGTCTGCATAACTGGCCCTTGATTTCAGAGCTTTCCACTATTAAAGCAACAACAGGGTCCAAAATGCAAATTCATGGTGGTGACACAAATGGAGGAAAGCTTTGCCAACAAACTTCAACCTTATGCATGTGCATGGTACAGGCCCCAGGAATAGAGTAAAAGCTTCATAAATGCAAGTGGGAAAACATTTTTATGCTGTTTTGGAAATAATCTGCATGGGAAAAAATAATAGTCCTTTTGACAATGTAGCCAAACCCAGTTTCCTGTGGAGAATAGGCTATGTCAGTGAAGTCACCCCTTGCTGAGATGTGCTGAGGACCTGGTGGCTCTGCTTCACAGAATCACAGAAGCATTTAGGTTGGAAATGACCTCTGAGATCATCAAGTCCAATCTGTTCCCACCTTGTCAACCAGACCATGGCACTGAGTGCAAGATCCAGTCTTTACTTAAAACACCTCCAGGGACGATGACTCCACCACCTCCCTGGGCAGCCCGTTCCAATGTTTAATCACCCTTCCTGTGAAGAAATTCTTCCTGATGTCCAACCTAAACCTCCCCTGGTGCAGCTAAAGACCACATCTTCTTGTCCTGTCACTTGTTCCCTGGGAGAACAGACAAACCCCCACCCGCCTATGACCTCCATTCAGGGAGTTGCAGAGAGTCCCCTTTGAGCCTCCTTTTCTCCAGGTTGAGCCCCTCCAGCTCCCTCAGCCAATCCTGGTACTCCAGACCCTTCCCTGTCTGTGTTCCCTTCTCTGGACTCGCTCCAGCCCCTCAATGTCCTTCCTGAATTGAGAGGTGCAGAACTGGACACAGGACTCGGGGTCACTGAAGTGATGGGAGCGACCTGAACATGAGGGAGTGGACTGACTGACAACAGGCTGAACATGACCCAGAGTGTGTCCAGGTGGCCAAAAAAGGCCAATGGCAACTGGCCTGTATCAGGAATAGTGTGGCCAGCAGGACTAGGGAAGTGATTCTTCCCCTGTACTCAGCACTGGTGAGGCTGCAACTTAAGTGCTGTGTCCAGTTCTGGGCCCCTCAATTTAGGAAGGATGTTGAGGTGCTGGAGTGAGTCTAGAGAAGGGCAATGAGGCTGGTGAAGGGTCTGGAGCACAAGTCCTACGAGGAGTGGCTGAGGGAACTGGGGTGGTTTAGCCCGGAGAAGAGAAGGCTCAGGGGAGACCTCATCACTCTCTGCAACTCTCTCTGGAAGGAGGTTGGAGCCAGGTGAGGGTTGGTCTCTTTTTCTAGTCAACCAGCAGTAGCACAAGAGGTCACAAGTTTCACTGGGGGAAGTTTAGGTTGGTCATTAGGAAGAAGTTCTTCACAGGAGTGACTGAGCATCGGAACGGGCTGCCCAGGGAGGTGGTGGAGTCACCACCCCTGGAGGTGTTTAAGGAGAGACTGGATGTGGCACTCGGTGCCATGGTCTGGTTGACAAGGTCAGCGTAGGGTCATAGTTTGGACTTGATGACCCCAGAGGTCTTTCCCAACCCAGCTGATTCTGTGATTCTGAGCGGAGCTGAGCGCACAGGCCAAGGCCGAGAGGGCACACTGAGGCGACGGGAGCGGGTTAGGACAACGGGACCCGTCCCCGGCTTCCCCTCCGATCGCGCTGCCCGCGCCGGGAGCCGCAGCCCCGCCTGGCCGGGCCCTGCCGCGACACGCAGGCCCCGCCACGGGCTGCGACTGCGGGGCGACTCTGGCACACGCCGCGATGGCTCCTCCAGCCCTGCCCTTTTCCCATCCCTCGGCGAGCCCGCCTCCCTTCCCGGACGGGCGGGCACCGTGGACAGCGGGAGTGCCGTTCGTGTGACGGGAGCGGGTCTCGAACGCGCGTCCCGACCCGGCGTGAGGCGGGGGGGAGCGAGCGGGGCAGGAGCGGGCGCGCCGCGCCGCGCGGTGCATTGTGGGCGCCGCCGTGATTGCTGCGGAGCCGCGGAGTGCGCCGGGAGCGGCGGGAGGAGGAGGAGGAGGGGGAGGCAGAGGCGGCGCTCGGGGCGGCATCGGTGCCACCGCCGCGGCCATCGGGGCTCCGCGGGCTTGTGCCGCCCCCCTCAGGGTACCACCCGGTGCGGGAGAGCCCCTCGCCGGCCGCCACGGGCGCGGCGGGCGGAGCCGGGCCCGGGCCGAGGGGACGCTCCGCCGCCGCTCGGTAGGGGCGGGCGGGAGGGAGGGAGGGAGCGCTCGCCGGGGCCTCCGCGCCGGGCTCGCTGCGGGCTGTGCTGGGGCCTCCGGCGGGGAGCGAGGGAGCAGGAAAAGAGGGAGAAGGAAGGAGGGAGGCCCGGCCGGCGCTGCCCGTGGCGGGCGGGGGAGCAGCAGAGCCCCGCCGCCCTCAGCTTTGTTCGCCGGGCCCTCCGACGCTCGTCCCGCTCCTCTGCCCCGGTCCGAGCGCTCTCCCGGTTCCTTTCTTTGCCCTCCGCTGGATATCTCGGTGCTGGAGCATCGCCTGCGGGACCGACCCGCAGTGCGGGACTAGGAAACAACAGGTCTTCCTTCCCCCACCTCTCTCCTCGCCTTTTTTCCAAAGTGGCACCGTCGCCTCGCTGTTGGGATTATAAATGTTTGAACTAAGACCCGGGGAACTGGAAGGAGAGCCTCCCGCTGGAATTAACACGAGAGGAAACAAGGGAGGCTTTTCCAAATCCTCCGCAAGAAAGCCCGTGCTGTTTTTTTCCCGTGCTGTCCGCACACTGTTTAATAATGCGATTGTGACCTGAGTGGAATTTATGAGCGACGAACTAATTGAAGCTTCTTGCACCGCTGCATCGGACTACATTTTTTTTTACTTTCTCAGCACATGATTCCTCCATCCCAGCTGTTGTAGGACCTGTGGGCCAGTAATAGAGGGATGGGAAGCTGAGGCAGTTCATTTTCACGTTCTTCTGTTCCGGGGACTTGGCGAGTTGGCTGAAGCTGCTGCTGCTGCTGCTTTTTACTGGATCTGCTCTTTCCTCGGCAGGTTTATTTGTTTTCATCTGCTCGGGGTGTTTTGATTAGACAGACATTGGACTGGAGCTGAATGGATGCTTTGCAAGCCGAAAGGTTTTGGGGGGTAACAGAAAACTGCTAAAACAGAGAAGAACTGGTACTGCAGGAAACCTGGAGCCTGTCTTCCAAGCCTTTTTGTTTTATTGAGCAAGGTAAATAACGTAGTGGGGAAAATACAAGGCTTATCGTAGTGTTACAAGAAAGTGTTACAAAGCATCTCACACGGT
Organism: Platyrinchus mystaceus; assembly: GCA_035041135.1. Lineage (NCBI taxonomy): Eukaryota > Metazoa > Chordata > Aves > Passeriformes > Tyrannidae > Platyrinchus > Platyrinchus mystaceus. The sequence goes on from JAWWLV010000179.1 coordinate 7,354,464, forward strand.
TCCAAGTCTTTCAGGGGATAGAGAGGACTCACAGTAAGACTCAGAATTGAGTTTAGTTGTTCTTTAAAATGTTCAGATATGGGTATGAAATTTAAGGCTGAGAACAAAGTTTGTGGCACCTGCAAGATTGAGAGAACTGCTTTTTCTGATGTGCCTTATGTTCTTGTAGTTTTGTGAGGGTGAGAGAGGCTTTCTGAAGAACTGTAGAAGTCTTAGTGGTTCAGTGAGAGTGTGCAGAAATTATATTAGTGTTTTTTCCCATGCTTTTTAAAAACTTGGTGCCTTAGCTCTGGTAAGGATCTGTTAGGGTCTCTAGATTAAAGTCCTCCCAGTTTTAACAGTAGTACAGTGCTTACTTTTGCATTGTTTTAACTGTGTTCATTCTCTGCCTTTAATTATTTTTGCGTGCCTTTCCTTTTGTTATCCACATTGACAGCTGCTACTACTTCGTAATGAGTTTTTTTGCTTTTTATCTTCCTTCACATGTTTTATCTCCTGAATTGGACTATTTGGATTTACCTCTTGTTTACATGCATCACTTTCACCATAAACTTTCTGCAGCCAATATAAGCTCAAAGTACTGTTTTAGATATGATCTTTATACGTTTGAAGCATTGGAAGGAACAGATAATGATTCTCAAAATGTGCAGTGTAATCAGTTACTGGGTTAAGTGTGTAATTTTGGGGGGCAGGCTGCATGCCCTATCTTTGGGTTTTTTTCCTTAAAGAACTCGGCAGCAGTTCACTCCTGACAGAAACATAAATCCATTAAAATGAAATCGCACTTTGAAACGTGGCTGTAAAAATCTGGTTTTGCAAGAAGTCACAGGATTCTCATTACGAAGTGATGCCTTGATTAAATTAACTGTGTTACCTTTTCTCAGCCTTAATGAAACAGTGGCAAACACTGAGGTGTTGGCAGCCCTTGCTGATTCTGTCATGGGGAAAAGCTAAGTGGGTATTATAGGCAGCACTCAAAGTTCCTGTTTGGATCTGTTTGACTCGACTTTGCGGTCTTTGTTTTGTCTCGTTTTGTTTCAAGATGATGTGTGAGGTGATGCCAACCATCAGTGAGGCCGAGATTCCCGCTGGGGGAAATGGAGGCCACGGTTCAGGTTCCCCATTACAGTCAGATGCTGATTCCCACTTTGAGCAGTTAATGGTGTCCATGTTGGAAGAAAGGGATCGTCTTCTGGAAACACTGAGGGAAACTCAGGAGAGCCTGGCACTGACCCAGGGCAAGCTGCACGAAGTTGGTCATGAGAGAGATTCCTTGCAGAGACAGCTCAATACTGCACTCCCACAGGTATGGGCATCTTGGAAGGAAGATACCTTTCAATAATTTCTGTATTCTTTGTGGTGTTTTGTTGGCTTTTTGTGTGTTTAATTTGCTGAAGAGTCAGGTTGTGTTAGGGGAAGATGAATCTGGCTTTGGCCTATCCTGAAGTGTCTGTTGGTACTTACTCACTTTGAGAAAGGTACGAAAGCAAAGCAAGCAGGAAATGGCAGCCCTTTCCCTCCAGTGTGCTTTCCCAGTTGCTGGAATTTCTTTGGCTTAGCATGAGTATGAAGTTGTATCTACATTGTATTGACATCCTTTTGTTTCACAGAACTTGATGGACTTCCTTCTGGCACTGTTATTCCTTTAATGCTGTTTCTTACTGTCTGATTAATTCATGTGCTGAAGAATTGATACCTGGTCGAGTTAATTCATGTACTGAAGAATTGATACCTGGTCGAGTGAAGGTGTTCGAAGGGGGTTTGCAACGAGATGGTCTTTAAGGTCTCTTCCAACCCAAACCATTCTGGGATTCTATGAATTCCATACAGGCCATTCTGACATCATTATGGACTTTTGATTTAAAAACTTGAAAAGTTGAAGACTGATATCTTGTGAATACATGCTGAGTTGTCATGGCAATATAGGAGTCTGTGTTGTTTAACCTGTTTAGTTACTTTTGAAAAGTTTGGATTTGTTTGGTTGTGTTTTTTTTTCCTGTTAGGAGTTCCTAATTCCTGACTTGGAGGATGCAGTGCACCAGCACGTGGCCTGTGGTGCTAAGTTTGTTATGTAAGGAACATAGTTAGGAAAGGTGATTGGTGCCTACAGAACTTCTTGGGTTTTATCCATTCTGGTTAAAAATAGTACAAACTGAACTTTGAACGTGTTGAGAAGCATTTAGTTGTAGGCAAAGCAGAGCAGAGGCTGCTTTAGGTGTTGGTTAACTGTTGATAGCCTTGTGCTTTCTAGCATGTCCCCAGTGTCACAATGGTGTTATTACTTTTACAAATGTTTACATATCCTTAAATATATTGTTGTTACTGTTTATACCCTTTAAAACAGTAGTTTAAACCCTTGTGTTTCACTGCTGTTATTATAATGTAATCACTGTGTGACACTCAGTGTCATAATTGGTCCTGGAAATTACTGAGGGATAGAAACATAAAAAGTGACACATGTTAATCTAGTGGTGTGTCAGGGGTGTGATGGAAATCCGAAAGGAGAAGTTTCCAACCTTTGCTGTTGCCTGTGTTAAATCATGTGCTGCAGGCAAAAATCGTTTCTTTGTTTTTTTGTTGTAATAACTGTGGCTTCTCTTCAGTCTCTGTGTCAGGTCTGCATTAATGGATGCTATTAACTAGTTGTGTGACCTGGAAACTGTTACACTTGCATTTGTGGCTGAGTAGAATCACCCAAATTCCAAACTGTGCTGTTCCCCTTTTCAGTTCTCAGCTTTCCTTCCTAAATCTAGTAAGCTACTTACACGTAAGCATTTATTTCTAAACAATTTCTGAAAGATTAATAAACAGTTCCCACTTTCAAGAGTGTCATAATTGCATGGCTTCCTGTGGGATCTAGAGGAAAAGCAAGTCAGCTGAGAGAGAAATTTTACTGCAATTTTATCTAAATACACAGCAGTGTATGGATTTTTGTAGATTGCTGTTAAAAGTACTGTTTTCATACTGTGAAACTGCCACTTTTGTCCTCAGTGGGGCTTGGCTTATTGTGGAAGGTGACAACTGATGGTGCTTTGAAAAATCAGAAGTATTTTATTATTATTGCTCTAATCAGCAGTTACTGCTGTATTTGACAAGTTTATGTTGTTGTTACGGTAGAGTCAGTTACTTCATGGGTGTAAATTTCTGATGAGGTGAAACAATGTTTTTTTGAAATGTGATCACTGTCAAAACTGGGGTGACTAATATTTGAAACTATTCACACGTTTTTGTTAATTACTTCAAGCTGAGAGGGTTTTTTTTTGAACTACTGCCTCAAATGACCCATTGTTTAACTGTGGATTTCAAGGAGGGTGGAAGGAGGATAACTTTAAATTTATTGACAGATGTGTAATATTTTTTCAGAAAAGAAGGGATAGTTGTGTATATATTTGATTTTTTTTTTAATCATGGTAGTTGTTTTCAATTTAGTAGATCCGTGAAGTTCAATTTAACTAGTTGTACAAAGACTGGTATAATTGCTTGAATTACTAAATCACTGTGTAACCAAAGTGTTATTTCTCCCTCAGACTTGGCTTGTAAGAAGTCTTTGTAGTTGATTTTAGAGTGCTTTATCTTAATGAATGCTGAAATGAATTGTTTGTATGTTCATTTTTCCTGGTTTATGTTTTTAACTGAATCAGCCAGTTTTAGACTGTTCTGATAGTGATGAAAAATCCTTGTATAAAAGAGGAATGCCAGATTTCTTTCTATAGCAAAACTGTTTCTCTGGTTTTAGTATGAACACACTCAATTTCTGATGGAATATCTCTATTAATTCCTTACATTCACTGAGCTTCTCTGTGTAAGAAAGAGGCTCAGACTGGTGTGTATATAGTTAATTACAAAATAGCAAATTAGTGCTTGGGTATTTGCACATCTGGTAGATTATAAAAGCAAATGCAGGTTTTTTTTCTGCAGCAGTGATACACATTTTCTGAGGCCTCAGAAGAGCAGTCTTTTCTAGCACACTTAGTGTGGAGGGCAGATAGGAATTTTAGGCATCAGTTCTAGTTCATATAAACCTGGGACAGCTATTTAGAGTAAAATGCCTTTTGTTGGGGATGTTTAATTCACTGAGAGAAGAGCATTTTAATATGATATAGATGGGCTTAATCTGTTACACAAAATAAAACTGCCCTTTTTTTTTTCTTTGTATGGGCAGCTGGAAATGAAATAATCACCACTGCCTTGATAAAATAACTGGATTCTTGGCAATGCCTTTTGTTTTCTGGGAGTTACCTGCTATTACACATTACCCCAGTCCAACTGTACTCTGACCTTGGAAGATGAACTTGAGGAATCAAATTGCTGTGCAGGAATTTAATTTTATTCTTTCCAGAATTTTTCATAGAAAAAACTTAAAATGAACTTTTTAGTTGGAGAGGTTATGGAACTTTAATATAAACACATCCCATTATGGTTCTAATTATGGTCTTAGTGGATTTAATTATGCCTTTTATGTGCCTTGTAGAGCATATTCTACAAAATTCAAGGTTTAAAATTTATAAGTTCATCTGTGAAACATCCGGGATGCTACTATATTTAAAAGTTAAATTTTGAGCCTAAGGTAGAGAGGTCCAAGTGAGTACCAGTTCTTGCTATGAGGGTGTTGCAGGCCAGGGTTCATTTTTCTGGTAGAATTTCATGTAGATATTTCTGTAAATGAAAACCAGATGCTTGTTTTGGATGAAGGACACTAGAGTTTAATTCACAGTGACTCTGGTGCCTGTCACAAATAAAAGCACAGTTGAATTCACAACAGCTTCCTCAGGATGAAAATTTTAATGTGTATGTTAAGAATTTTATAAGCTAATGTACAAATATTATGCTTCTGTAATACAGCAACACTTAAGATCCATTTTAATCTTGCACCTCTAATCTTTTGATCTTAAATTTATCATGACGTTTCTATGCAAGGCAAGCAAAATAGTTTTTTCTGCATTTGTGATGGTCATGTTCAGTAAAGGAGCAGATGAGAACTTTTGATCAGGTGCTGTGTGTAAGTGAGAGCATTTTAATATGGAGTTAAATGTGGAAAAAAAAGCTGCCTATAATTTTGGTTTGGCTTTACCAGGTTGCTCATCTTAATTATAGAATGAGTCCACAGCAGGTCATTTTTAGTTTCTTTCTACCCATAGTAGATAGTTTATCACTACTACACACCTAAGTTAAAAATAGTGTGTGTCAGTTTATATTAATTCTATTAATTAATTTCAGATATGTCTCTATAGAATGATCTTCCTCAGACCATCTCAGAAATTCTGTTCAATGCCTCACATGTCAGAAATACCAAAACACTTGGTCCAGAGACTGCCCTGGTGTAGTTTTGTAATGATGGACTGAAGGATTTAGTTGCCATTTTATTAACAGTGGTACTTGGATTTCCTCCAGGCAAGTTTTAAGTAATACAGGATGTCACAGATGTAGAAGTGAGGTTTTGAATTGTCCATAACTTGAAGAACACAGTTGCAGAAAGTGCATTAAGCAAAGGCCTTGCCAAACTCTGCAGAGGCTGAAATTTTCTCAGCTTTGGAAGTACAGCTCCATTTCCAGTATTCACAGATGTTCAGCCTTGAGCTGACATGGCTTTTACTTCTTACTCTGGCAAGAACTGGTGCTGACTTCTAAATATCAGCCATTAATGTCAGCAGTGCATTGTGATTCCAGAAATGATGGAGATCCAAAGGGATCTCTGATGTGTAACTGTATGTCAGGGCCAATGTGTCGTGTCCTCCACTTCTGTCACCCCCTTCTGACAGCAAAGACACGACTCTATTGCATTTTCAGACAACTAGCATTTTAATCTTGTCTGGGTTGAGATTCAGTTGCTAAACTTTACTAAATTACTGGATAGATCTGGCTTTGCAGTTTAAGTCAAGATGGAGATAGGAGTTAATGTTCAGAATTCTTCACTGACTGTAACTATAAACCTATAAACTAAAACTATAAACCTCAGCTTCCCTGACATTTCTTTCTTTGCAGAGTGTGGAAACAGCCAACTTTTGCCCAAAACCTTCAGCATATGAAGTTATCTGAAAGTATAAACTTAAGGAAGAATGTTTTGCTGACTACACAAGAAATGCTTTTTACTTGTTTTTAATAGTGAATGATGAGCTAATGGTTATTTTTGCCTGTTCCTCAGCTACTGTGTACAAATATCTGACAATGGGTTTATTAATGTTTGGTTTGCTGTAGTCTAACAAAGAGGTTAGATATAAGTTTGGGTGAAAAGAGCTACAATCAAGAGAAGGTGTTTTAAAAATATGTTCTATATTTGGAACCAGGTGAACTTCACATATATGCTCATCAGTGGTAACTTGTCTGTAGCCTCTGGTACAGCAGGGAGTGTGTATTTTGGTATTCTGAGAATTCTTCCTCTGCAACCTTGTATTTTCCTCAGCTCTTTTTAGGAGTGTAACTAAAAACTGCTTTGAAGAGGTTTAGTAGCAAGACTTAAAGATTCTATGTAGCTATATAAAAAAAGAAAACCTTCTGGCATTTTTTCTTAAAGATAAATATGAATTAAGAATACAATTTCACACCCCTTACAAAGTCTTAGTGTTTTAATGTCCACTGGCCCGAGACCTTGGTTTGTCCTTTCTGGTGTTTATTTAGGAGGGGTGAACATTGGTTTTACTCACTATAGATTTTGAACTTGGAATCAAGAGGACACATTTGTTTGTGTTTTGATATATAATTAACAAATTGTAATTAACAGTGTTGTTAGAGAACTTGAATCTTTGGAGAGAACATTTTAACTGTCTGATTAATAACTTTTTTCTCTGCGTCTCAAAACTGCATTAACGTACTTCACACTTCAATTTTGGGAATTTTTTTTTTTAGTTTCCAGCTTTAAAGAAATATGACAGAGGTCTTCTTGTAAGCTGCTTTTGGCAATTTAGGCAGCTTAAGTCACTTCAATTCTGTAAGGGTGACTGGAATCTGTTGACATATATTAGAAAATGCTTATCATAATCTCTTGTGTATATGGATCTCAAGCCACAAACACTGAGAGGGGATAAATGTGTGTTGTGTGAGTCAGGTAGTCTGGGTGTTCAGATTTTTCCAAGTGGATTTTTTTGGGAGCCTGTCTATGGGTTCCCCAAGTGTAAATGTGTGGCAGTTCTTGCCAGGAAAAATGTTTTACCATTCTCCAGGGCTGAGAGAGGAATTATTATTTTGCTGCCGAATGGAGCTGAGTTTTTTATTCCACTTGACTTTTTCACAGAGGCTCCAGGAAATGCTGTTTCCACGTGTTGTGAACTTCAGATGGTGGTGTAGTGAGCTGAATACATATCTGTGGGTCACTTGAGGAGATTGCTCTCCTAGCTGGATATTCAGGGTTGGAACACTGATTCCAAGTTAAAGTTCATGCTCACTTTCCTTCTGATGTGTTTTCCTTTAGGTTCTCTGTAAGTTGATGGGAATAGTTGGTTAACTTGGTTTTTTTGCCTATGACCTTTATCTGTTTCAGACTTTACCTTTTGTTTCATGTAAGCTCTGCTGAAAATCAGCTCCTTTTCTTCTGTTTGGCTCTGTGGCCTAATCCTACTTTTTTAAAAAGAGAAGCTTTGTTGCTTAATCTGTTTGTTGGCTGTTCCACAGTGGCCTTGAGCTTTGCTCATGTGTTTATGTTCGTGTTTTCTACTCAGGGTATGTTTTATGAGGATAGAAGTGAAAAGCCTTAACAGAAATATAATTTTTGTTGGCTCTGAAATATAGGATGACTATTAATGGATATGCATGAATAAGAGCAGGCAGCATCTTTTCTTGTAGGTCATCTGTCTTCTGGTTATGCTTTCAGAGATATAAATACCCAGAATTAGTATTTTGATTTAGGAATTCCATGAAGTGCACCAAGATAAAGCAAGTGCACAAAATTCAAGGCCGGGTTGGATGGGGCTCTGAGCAACCTGGGCTGGTGGAAGCGCCATGGACGGGGTGTGAAATGAGATGGTCTTTAAGGTCTGTTCCAACCCAAACCATTCTAGGATTCTGTGATTCCTAAATAAAAAGGTCCTTACACTGCCAGTGTATAACCAGTTATCTTCAGGACAGGTTTTGAACAAGGACCATCACTTGTTTCAAAGGCCATGTGAAAAAAAGCTTGGAAAATTTGATATATGTATCCTTTGAGTTGTATTAAACAGTAAAAAGAACTTCCACTTAGAAAACAAGCATTTTTTATTTATTGTGATAGGAAAATGGGCAGCTTTTAATTTATTTTTAAATATAATTTATTTAATTAATTTTTAATTTAATTTTTAATTTGTTTTTCTCTCTGGGTATGCTTTGAGCTGTGTTGTGCCTTACTTCTATTGCTAGAACATCAGAGAATTTGGTATCTAATTGTATAGAAATATTCTGAAGCACAATGGTTACTTTTTTTAATCCTATCCCCCATATAAATGCATATAAAATTTGGGGTTTGGCCACCAAAATACTTGGTGTAAAGCCTAAAACTCCTTTTATGTGGAGAGGAGTCACTCAATAAAGAGGATCATAAATTCCTGTTGTTTAATGGTTCTGGATCTATGGTTAGTTCAATAAATAGTCACCAATTTTATTAAGCTGTTTTAGTACTATTTCTGAATTTTCAAGTACAGTCATGAAAAGGGGAAGAGATATCTGAAAGTAGAATTTCTTGTTTGTTGTATTGTGTGCTTCACAGAATGCTTGATATGGAAGTTTTCTCGTGGTGCCAAACAAAATTATTTTAAAAAAGGAAAATTGGGGGAAAAGGGAAAGGAATTTTTATCAATGGCAGGGTTTAAATTGTGGATTTGTGGGTTTGAGTTGTGGGATCTCAATTGTTTTATGTGGGCCTGTCACAAACAATTTAGCAATATATACTTTTGCCAATAGAATGTTATAGTCAAAACTCTCCTTTTTTTTTTTTTGTTTTGCACTTCTGTCCAGAATTGGAAAATCTGCAAACTGAACATGCTGGGATTCCTGGTGCTCTTTCACCTGCTAATGAACAGCACTGGACCTAAATTCTGTTACTGGCTGTGCTTTTTACTGTAATTTGTGCTTGTGGATTGGATGTTCCCAATGGGAAGCTGAACTCTGGAATTTCATATTTGACATTCTGTTGTTCTTCCTTCTACTGGGATTTAGGACATGGGCTGCTTTGGAAACCCAGAAGTAAAAAACTTCTTATCCAAATCAAAGGTCATTTAAAAATCTAAATGGCATTGTTTTCTTAAGATTTACCCATAGCACTGGAAGTTCTTCAGATAATTTAATTATGGATGTAAAGGATGACCCTGAACCTGAGAGAGCAACAGGAACAGCAGAGCATGTGTGGAGGGTGATACTGGCTGTGTGGGTGAATCTAGTTGGGGTTTTTACATGTTTATGCATGTGGAAGGTAAACTCCTAATTTCAGATTATCCCTTCAAAGCTCTCTCTGTTTGCTCTACTACGTTTGGGTGAATGACTAAAAGTTGGTTTAGATAATTTCAGGGATGCCTTGGGATACCATTGTGAATCTTTGTTTTTTATTCCCGGGTGATATATTTTTCATACAGTATTATCACCTCTTTGTACTTCATAGGGAAGAGCTTGGAAGGTCATAACATTCTTTTAGCTTTATGTTGCAGGTGCATCTAGTGATTTCTTTCTTTTAGAATACATAGTTCTTGAGTTTTCAGAATGGTCTTTGGAGGGTGTGATTCAACACCATTATCTTCCAAAAGCTGAGTCTTTGTTTCAAGAAATCTGGAATTGCTTTACTCCATGTAAAGTGGAAATGGAGCAGCTTTTTAGGATTTTAGCTCTTACTGCTTGTCTATGCAAGAAAGAAACTGTCCTTTCCTCCTCCTGGGGTCTCATTTACACTCCTCCTTTATGTTCCTTATCAATCCATCTTTCACTTCAGCATTTCTTACTGGTAACACCATATTAACAGATTGTCCTTGTTTTTAATTAATTAATTAATTAATTCTTCTCTGCATTTTAGTGTTACTCATCTCCTTGGTTTTCTTCTGGTATGCCACATGTTTTCTGGGTCCAAATACTTACCAAGTCTGGCACTGTCCATTATGGGTATCTTTTGTGGCAGATAAAAAATGACTTTGAACTTTAAAAAAAGCTTAAATTCCCCCATAAACCAGCTCTTTTATGCTTAATCTATGTTGCTGAATTAAATTTTTCTGGTTTTTTTCTGTGTTTAAATACCAGACTTGTCTAAGACTTGAGAGTGTGCTCTCTTTGCATGGACTTTGGAGTTGCCTTTATTTGTGAAAATTGAGGAACTTTCTCATGGAATGATCCAGTAGCATTTTTCAGAATATCACAGATTTGGATATATTTAGTTTCAGTACATCCATTTAGCATGTAAACTGGGGTGATAGAGCACAGAGAAACAGAAAAATCAAAGGTAAAGAGCTGGTAAGTTGAATTTCCTGCTGAAGGCACGTATCTGTCCTCATTGAGTATGACTTGCTTAAACAAGTTTGAAATTAGGAGCCTGAAGTGTTCATCACTTGGCAAAAATATAAATAAATAAATAAATATGTATATATTAGGAGAGCACTGAGGGGGAAGTACATGTTGGTGCTTGTTTAATGAGGGTGGCTTGGCCAGCCTTATTCAGATATTCCCAAGCGTTCCCTTTTAACAGAGTGTGAAAAATGTACTTTTCAGCTACTGGCCACAGAACTAAATCTGGAACTGGAGGCTGAGATTAATGATTAGAATAGGGCAGAGCTGCTGCTCACAGTTTTTGCAAGCAGGAGTAACTTGTCACTGAAATAATCTGCATGATGGGTCTTGTCCTGGGTCTATTTGTAACAAATAGTGGGGTATTAGTCATGTGAGGGTTGGTTTCTAAACACACTAGAGTGCAATGTGTAGGATTAAATAATTTTTAATTAATACAAGTCATAGGAGTTTAATATTTAATGCCAGCTGAGCCAGACTTGTGCAGTTTCTAGTGAGTGCAGTATGTTTAGAGTTGATGTACAGAAAAACACGTATGTTTTTTCCTGCCCTGGTAAGCTCACAGTTCAGTGTTGTTTACAATCTTGCTGTAGCTTTTGCAGTAGCTCCTCAGTTTCCAAAATGGAGAGTCCCAGGAAAGTTATTGGCCTTGTTAAATTTTCCCGGCATATCTTGCAGTTGTTTTCCAGTTTGGCATCTCTGAGGAGCATTCCGGGCTGTGAAATCCCAGGAAATCTTGACCAACTTTGTGTGGAGAGGAAAAACTTCAATGAAATCTCTCTGGTGTCATATTAAAGATGGAGACTGGTTTTGTCCCACACCTTGTCAAACTGGTAGTGCAAGATTCTTCCCCTTTAATTAAGTACGAGTGAATTCTCCTTTTGCCATGGTGGATATGGGTGTGGGAAGGTTTCTTCACTGCCATGGACTCCAAAAATGGAGATGCCTAAAGCTACAACTAAGAAGTTGTGCTGCTACTTACTTGTATTAGTTATTAATCCAAATAGACCAGGCTAGGGCTGCAGGAATGTGGTAATTCCTATTGGGAAACCCTTCGAATTCATCGACTCAGAGTGTCACTGAGAGACATTTGTTTTTCCAACACCCCCCAAGTGTTGCAAACTTATTTCTGTGGTAAATTAAGGTGTTCTTCTGGAATGTTGGTAGTTGGATTCCTGCAGTATTGGGAAGGATTACTGTGTTATTGACCAGTCTCAACAGCTCCCGTTCTGCACAAAGTATGCATACACATCCCAAGTTGAAAAGCCTGTTTTTCCATGATGACTAAAGTTTTCCTGATGCGTATTTTAGCTGATCTTGGGACATTTATCCAAGTCAAACAAGCTTGGTATGGTTCTGAATACTTTTGTGCCTTATCTGCCGTTTCAGGGGGTGTATTCCTGTACATCCCAGAGCAGCGAAGGTGGAACTCTGTGTAGCCACCACAATGAAGTGATTCTGGCCATGTGATGGAAGGTTTTCTGCTGCCATTGCATATGAACAGATGCCAAGTTTCATGCATGTCTGAAGTGCTTCTGTATTTCCTCTGCTTGCTGGAAGGCAGCTGTTACTTTACTACTGTTGTAATGGTTCGACTTTTGGATTTCCCTACTCAGAGGATCCACAGTGTTGCCTGAGTAGGGGCAACATTTTATAAGTATTTTACAAACAGAAGTGAAGAAAATAACTTGAAACCAGTATTTCCAGTTAGTGTTCAGTATGTTCATTTCTTGTTAATCCTCTGTGCATTCTGTTAGCTTGGAGGATTGAGTTCACAACTCAGTTGAGCATTTGGAGAAAACCTTGGGGAAAAAACAACAGATACTTTGGTAGATATTTTCACTGTTTGATTTGTTGCACATCTGAAGCTTTAAAAGTGGTCTAAAAGGCTGTGATAAAAATGGGTTGTGTCTGTTCTGGGTTAACTGAAAATACACCCTGTGTGATATATACCATACTTTGAACAAGCTATGTTGAATTGCTAAGGCTGGTGAAAAGATTAACAAACTATCTGGAGAAATTATGGATTCTGGAAGGTTTTGATGATCCCAAGGCCGGCTGCTACAGAAGAGGCAAGTTGTAAGAGGAGTAAATGGATGAAGTTTTCTGACTTGTTTAAACTGCATGTTCTCTTTCCTTAATTTCACAGACTACGAAGAGGTTGTGGGTTGCAGCTGGGGCTTAGTTTTGACTTGCAGCACATTACCAGCAAACGTTCTTGTTTGCTAGCAAGTCCAGAGATCTAGACTTAGATTTAGAGTCTCCAGATCATGTTTGACTTGTATTCACTGTGGAGGACAGAGGTCTGGCTGATGGTGGAGCTTGGAAGACACTCGGACGTTGTCTTGTGTCCCTTGCAGTGCCGAGGGCAGTGTGGGATTGGGACTCCAGCGATGCACAAAAATCCGTTCTTGCATGAGGATTTTCCCCTCCTTTTGTGTACATAACAGCACTGTTCTGCTGGGCTTAGAGCAAACGAAATGCCAGAGTTGAGGCAGCAATGGTTCTGCCAGCCTGGGTGGTTTATACAGGCTGTAGTTAATGATTTGAGTGGAGGTGGCTCCTGTTTGCCTGTCTTTGACCTCTGCTTTGCTCTGTGTTAGAGGGGTTTGCAGGCTCACTTTCCAGAATGTTGTGCTGTGTGCATAAAGTGTGAGCATTGATTAATGTGGTGGAAGGAAAACCCCTGATCCTTTAAGGAGTGAGAGGCTGGATCCAGCCGTATTTGGGTTCTGGTACTTTTACCCATCCACATTCCAAATAGGTAGGACATGTCTATCCAAAACGAGTTAGATCAGGGAAGAGGAGCTACAGGAGGGAGAACATGGAACTCATGTGTTTCTACCTCCCTTTTCCTGTTGCTCCTGCATTCCTTTTGCAAAGCTGCCAAATACCACCTTTCTTCATTTAGTGCTTTGTATTCCAGGCTCAGTGAACGCTCTGCATAAATTTAAGCAGGATGGTAACTGGAAACCTCAGTCATTACCATGGAGACTTGGTCTTGCTATAAGCTTTCCCATTTTGCTCTTGGGCATATGTTTGGTACCTGCTGGCTGTGAGTTTGGAGTTCTTTTTGGCTCTCTGCTTGTGAAAGACCAGACTGTGGATTCTCCTTTCAGCTCCAAAGAGAGCTGGGAACAGTGAGAGTTTCATTCCAGAGCAATAACATTATGCAACTGTAAACACGTTAAAACTTAATTGCCTGTTTAGGATTGAGCAGTGTTAATGACCAAGCCTAGGTGGGTCAATCCAGGAGGGAAACTTGAATATTGTACTAAAAAAGAGGGCTGGGGTGATCAGAAGTTCCTCAGGTTTAGTATTTAGTCAGCTGGCAGCAATATTCACTTGAGTATTCTCATGCAGATTTTGATAGAGGAAAAAAAAAAGGTATGTTTTTGGAGTCAAGGAAAATACAGACTTCTAAGAGTTAAGCAAAGGTGGTTTAAACATTTTAAATATCTCAATGCCACTGCTTGGGATGGGAGAGTTTTTTTAAGAGTAAAAAGATCTGCACCTGGGTTTTGGTAGTTGTCTTTTGAGTTATAAAACATCTTATGCATACACAGAAATGGGAAAGGAGGTCAATACACTAATTATATAACGAGCTCCAGTGTATTCTCACTCAGCTCTAGTTGAAAAAACAGCTACTTTGAGCATGAAAAGCCTTTCAGTGTTCTGAAATGCAAGAATTTGACATATCCATATTTTAATGATTCTCTTACACTTCCTTTTAAGTTGTTGGGGTTTTTGAGAACAAAAGATAAACTTATTTCATAGAACTGTTTCTCTTACTGCTTGAAATAAGTTTTATGATTCCAGGTTAGTAAATCCAGGCTGCTTGATACTTACTGGAAATTAATTTCATGAGGTGAAAAGCAAAATATTTTTCTTTGCACACTCCAGGCTGATTTTTCTCTTTCCCATTAGCACATGCCAGAGATATGGGAAGGTTGAAAGCAATCTGTTTTATTACGTGGAACAGGCCAAGCATGATGTGTGTTGGTGGTTTGTTTTTTCTGAATTTGTTGCTGTTAAAGTGTGTGTAACTGTGTTTTCTTTGAGGACTGGATTTAATGATGAAAACATACCAGTTCTTTTCAATTTTAACTCTCAATACCCTTAAAGTATTTCATAATTCTGATTCTTAGCCTAAAAAAACCCAAACCAAAATTGGTTGAACATAAATTTGCTTGTTAGGAACTTTCAGATATATTGGGGATCTTGGTCCCTATGTGCTCCCTAAAACCCTTAGAGTGAAATGACTGTGAAATACCCTGTTAAGCTTAAATATTTAAATTTTCTTAGATTTTTTTTTTGCTTCAGAGTGTATATTTGTCATTTCCATGCATGCATCATTTGGAATAATTGTGGCTTATATGTGCTGGAAACTTATCTTAGATCCCTCAGGTTTCCATCCCTGAGGTCCTGCACTTTCCCTCTTGTTCTTCTTGTGCTCCTTTCAGCTGCTCAGCTTTGTGAGTTGTTTGATATTCAGGCTACAGACCAGAATGACAGTAAAACAAAATATTACTTGGAGATTAAAGAGAGAAATTCCACTCATATATTTCGCTCAGAGATGTTCCAAAGATGCAACAGTTGCAACTTCATCTTTCTGTTGCTTGAAGTTACTACTTTAACTCTAGTATTTTAACAGTATTTCACAGTACTTTAATAGTAGTATGTTCTTTGATGAATTTAAAATGTTTGGGGTTTTCTTTACATATCTTTCCATCCTTTATATGTTTTTTGGCCATGTTGTTGCCTGCAATCCGTGTTTCCTTATGCTCTCACAGGTGTTGCATTTCTTGTGGAATAAGGTTTTTTCTTGATCAAATTTTTAGAAAATGTACAGTTCATTGTCTGTAGAGCATCCTTAGTACACATCTTATACTAACAGACTTCCAGGCATTACCTGTGTTCCTTTCAAGTTTTCCCCCTTAGGTTAAATACTGTTTTCCTGTCATCTGGCATTTATTGGTTTGTCATGTACCATCTGTGGAGCCTATAAATTATGTTTGTAATAACCATGAAGAGAACCTATTCCCTGAAAGCTGTTCATGTTTCTGGACTGGGATCTTGGAAGTACCCAAGTGTCTGTCAGCTCAGACATCAGAAATATGCAGGCTTGACAGCTGATATTCAGGCACCAGCTGATCCAACTTTTGGAAGGATGTTTATATTGTGACCTCAAAAATACTAAAGGTTGGAGAAGAAGTGTTGGTGGAGAAGAAGTGTTCTTGCATCATGGAGTTTGTGAACAAAAAAAACCCTCTGAAGACGAATTGCTGAACAAGAACAAACTAACTTGCTCAGTGTAGCTTTTTGTTGAGAGTATTTACTTCTGGTAGCAAGAGAGATGTTTTTGGAACGATGCAGTTGGGTCAGAAAGTGACTTTCTCCAGTAAACAGTTTAGTGTAGCATATGGGTGTTTGCCAGAAGGTTCTTATCAACAGGGAATATTTCCCTGGAAAATTCAGCACTCTCTTTTCTGTAAGTGCTCTGAAAGTGCTTGTACCATTCTAGTCAACCCTGAGTTGTGTATTTTTTATTTTGAGCAGAACTGATGATCTCAATCTTCTTAATTACTGAAAAATAATCAGCTTTTTGGATAAGTAGGAAAGTTTTTCCTGTAATTCTTTCTGTACATTCATCTAATGCCAAAGAAGAAATTACGAGACAACTCAGAATTTTTGGAGATTATAAAGTTGCAGATAGTTTCTCTCCTGAGCTGCTTGGAGAAATCACAAATTGTCTACCAGTGGAGGTAAGTATTAAAACTAGATAGGACATGTCTTTTGGCAGTGTCAGCTGAAACTAAAGATGTTCAAATGTTCTTTATTAGGCAGCTCACGGGACTCAAAGCAGCTATATTTTGTCAAAACAAACAGCAGTGGAGGTTATTGTGCAATGCCAGAAATTCATGCCAGTGTGTTTATGCAGCAGCAATATAAATTCCTGGGTGCTCAGTTGTTTTGGGTCATCTGACAAGGGTGATGGTTCGTGTCAGAATTGATATATTTGTGCTACAGTTTATATTTGCACAAGTATGCAGTGGGATAGAACCCTCTGTGCTACAACCATTTGAAGAGTGAATAGACTTCCTTTCAAAGACACAGCTGGTGAAGCTCACACAGAGTCCTGGAAATTCTCCCAGGTGGGATGTTGAAGGTATAGGAAAAGTTTGGATGTCAAGGAACAGCTCATAGTAGAGGCAATTTTCCTGTCAGCTCCAGTGAAGCCTGAAGTAGATTTTTCTTGATTTACTTGCACCCAGGACACTTTTGTGTGTGTGTAAAAGTTCCAGTAGCTGGATTTACTTCTTATTTTTTCTCCTAAGTGTATTTCCAGGCCATTTTGAAATTAATAGGCCTCTCTTTCCTTTTTTCCTTTTTTTTTTTTTTTTTTTTTTTTTTTAAGAATGCAAATAAAATACTGCAGTGGAATATTTATGTGTGTAATTATGAAGTGTGGTGGAGAAATCGAGTCATTTTTTTAGCAGTTGAAAAAGGAAAATAAATTAAGACTTTTTGCAGTTTTTTGCTGATTAACCAGGGGACTATACTGCAACTTTCTTCCAATAAGCAAATTTTTATTTAGGAAGAGGGATTATAGGGGTGGATTCTGCATCTGTGACAGTGGAATTACCATCTTTACCCCTTTTAAAAGCCTCATACACGAGTAATTCCAAAGGAGTTCACTGTAAGCATGTGTTGTGAAACAGATTTTTTGTCTCTTCAGTCACATCTGTATTTTAGAATAAAGTTTCCCCAATGAATCTTGGAAATGGCACTGTCCTTGCACTGTGTCTGGCTGCAAGTTAGAATTTGCAGAGTGCAGTGTGATTGGTTGATGTGGCCTTTTGTTTTTAAGTGGGTGCCTCCTGCCACTTTGAATTTTGCTGCAAAACAGCTCCATCTGAAGCTTTCACTTGACAAGCAGCTACTGTCTGTTAAACAGGATATTTTGCAGAGTTTGAAAAAATGAGAGAAGCAGTCTTTGTGCACATGGTGTGTCTCCACTTAGGTGGCCATTTGTGGTGTTCACCTCATCTTGATCATCACCAGTTCAGCTGTACCAATCCATTTTTTATTAAATAAGTTGCTTGTTTATTAGTGTTTTCCTTATTTTAGACAACAGAAAGGACTATTATTTACTAATATTTCAATGTTTTCTTATCTAAGTGCTTCCTAAGTGTTCACTGGCCATTGGAGTGACAGATGTGTATCTATTTTCACATCCTAAATTGTGTTGGTAAAACATGAGGTTTTCTTCCCATTTCCTACAAGCTTTTTTTTCTACAAAATGGACTTGTTCACATTCACACCTTTACCTTTTGCATTAATTCTAATTGCCAATGTGGTTCAGGTTACAACTTAAATTATGCCAGAGTAGGTAGATAAATAAGGTTATGCTTTGTATTTGCTTCTAAATGTGGTGTATAGTTGTACCTTTTATTCTATTCAGAATGTGCTCTGTGAGTTGATAAAACATTTAAATGCCTTTTATGTTGAATATTTTTAGTGAGGCTGTTGATAGAGAGCAGAAGTCGTGTGGGAAGTAGTGGCTCTTTCAGATACTGCTACAATCATTTCCTGACAGAAACCCAAAAATGTAGAAAGATACTCTTTAATATTGACTACTCTGTGTTCCCTGTAGTCATAAACATGCAGTAACTGATTGAGTTACCTCAGTTCCTGTTCCCTGATGACACTTCACTCTGTACTATTTCACTTCGGTTGAGCTTTGTTTGGTGAGATCTTCACTGAATTTGAAGGGTGAGCCTTGTGAGGGCTTTGAGTCCAAGGGCTCAGCTTTGAGAAAATTCTGATTCTAATCCCCTGAGATTTCCAGCAGGACTGCAGGGAAAGCGCTGCTTCAGTTCTGTTCTGTGAGATGTGAAAGAAGGCATAGATGAAATTCCAGTATGTAGCTGTATTCTGGTAGATGGCAGGGTTATGCATTGTCTCTCACAATTACATCCTGACTTGAAGTTTGTCATTTTTTCTGATTTCTTTATTTTACTGGGCTCTGTTTTATTGTGTCTCCCTCAGCAGTTGTTAAAAAAAACCCCACAACAAACAAAACAAACACACAAAAGAAACAGCTCTTTGAAATCATAAAAAAATGCATTACAAACATGTTCTTCCCTTGCTTACCAGGGAAACCCCAACTCAGATAATTGCCTTGAGAGACAAATGAGTTTTCAAAAGTACTGGTCAAACATCTTTTGTCTTCACAGGTTTTTTTTGTCTTTACAGTTGGTAACATAAGTTTTAAGTGTTTGAACTTAAGCATGACTGTGAATTGTATTGGCTTTAGTCATCTGAATGCTTCAAGAAATGGTCAGGTGTTCACATGAATCCACTCTCACTGTATCCTGATATTTCTGTCTGGTTTATTCCAGGAATTTGCAGCACTTACAAAAGAGCTCAATGTATGCAGGGAGCAGCTGCTGGAAAGGGAAGAAGAAATCGCTGAACTGAAAGCAGAAAGAAATAATACCAGGGTTAGTTCCCTGTCTTGTCCAAGCTTACCATTGTTAAAGAATGGAGGAAAACACTGAATGTTGAATTTGAAAAGCTAAAAGTGTTTTTTTCCCCAATATTTGCACATGAATCCCCATGGAAGTGCAAATGTGTGTTGATTAAGAAAGTTTGGAAGCTTATGCACAGCTCCAAATGCTGCTGTGCTGAATCAGGAAAAGCTTGTAAGACTGCACTGTGTCTGTCATTCAGCTTCCTGGTTGAGAAAGTTTTGTAATCACTCAACTCTGGGATCAGAGGAGCAGAGTGGGTGGGTTGTAGGGATCTGTTTGAGCAGCTGACACTGCTAATGCTAACTGTTAAAAACAGGTCCTTACTCTTGATACAACATTCTTTGTCTCTGAGATTTGAAGTTTAGAGCTCAAAACTTAATGTTCCAGGAGGCAGACTTTTCTGCAGGAATTTTTTTCAGAGCAGGAATAAACATTGTTCCTTTTCCTTGCTTTAGCTGTTACTGGAACATCTGGAGTGTCTTGTCTCCAGGCATGAGCGATCTCTGAGGATGACCGTGGTGAAGAGGCAAGCTCAGTCTCCAGCAGGAGTTTCTAGTGAAGTAGAAGTTCTCAAAGCACTAAAATCTTTATTTGAGCACCATAAAGCCCTTGATGAAAAGGTAATGAAATATTGTGCCTCACCTTGTCCCCTCTTTTGTGTGGGCCGTTTTGTGCTAAAGCTGTAGAAATCTCTGAACTGTAACTACATCCATTACCCGCTCTCCTAAATTAATAAATCAAGGTGCTGTGGTTGTTTCTAGTATTTAATTAGCTCTGCTAATGTAAACTCAGCGTGGTTCAGGGGCAATATATTTGCTGTAGGATTGCATACAGTTGCTTACCTCTACAATATCGGGATTTAGCCTTTTGGTTATGTAATACAAGGAAGAGAGGAATCTGCTTACACTGTGATATGAGGCTGAATTAAAGGAACCCCTCCCTTCAGCTGGGCCTGATATTGGCAGCAGGATATGCAAGTCCTAAAATTCACTGTGAGATTTGTTGCCAACTCACAGTTTACCGGACTTTTGTGACACTTGGATATAAAATCTGGCAAATTACTTTAAGCAGAATTCTTCTTTCTAAGCAGAAATAAGCAAAAGCCTGCACACTCCCTGCCTTGCAAAACAACAAGGAAATTCTGGGCATGTTTAATTTTTGCCTAAATGTACAAAAATTGAAATTCAATTTTCTTATGCCAAAAAGGAAAAACTAGATTTTTAACATACACGTTATTTGGCTATTTTTTTGTCTTGTAGTTAGTACTGACTCCAGATTAAGCAGGTGTAATGGAAGTAGTGTCATTTATTATCTGAAAGGGCGTGGCAATAAATGAAATTGATTTCTTTTTGATTTGAATGATTTCGTGTAATTTGAAATTACCTTTTCAGGTAAGGGAGAGGTTACGAGTAGCACTTGAAAGATGTAGCTTATTGGAAGAAGAACTGGGTACTACACATAAAGAGGTGGGTTTCTGTTACGTCTTCATGTGTGCATTGTGGGCAGTTTAGTCAATATTTGTACATAGTAATTTATTAAGTTTCACTTTCACTTCTTGCTATTGTTTTTTTGCCAAATGGAACAACAATTACTTTTTAACTCGGTTACTTTGAAAGAGCAGGAGGGAAAAAAAACCAAACCTCAACCCTCTGACACCTCCTGCCCCAAAAAAACGCCCAACAAACCCCAAAAAACCCCCAAACAAAAAAAAAATAAAGGAAAGAAAAGAGTTCATGTGGCTTTAAAATAAGAATTTTTGGGTTGCAGTGGCCTAAATTGAGTGCCTGTGCTGTTTTATTAATAAATACCTTGCAGTAGAATCAGTAATGGCTTTTGCAGCTGTTCCTTGTATTATTAGTGAGAAGGGAATTGACTTGAAACATGTATGTAAACTTTTCTTTTAGTTAATGATTCTGAAAGAGCAAAATAATCAGAAGAAAACACTACCAGATGGGATGCTGGATATAAATCATGAGCAAGAAAATACACCGACTACAAATGGGAAGGTACAGCTATTTATTTTACTTAGTTGACATCTGATTTTTTAATTATGACCTGTAACATTTTAATTTTAAACTATAATATTTTTGCGTGATCATCTAACTAAAAAGTCTTAGCTACCACAATTTCAATTTTTGCAGTCTATCCAATAATAAAATTATCTTTGTGGGGGAGTGTTTACAGGTGAGTAACAGTTTGTTTTTCAATCTTATTTGCAACGTGTAAATACACTTCTTTTTTTCCTGTTAAATAGAGATCCTCTGATGGTTCTTTATGCCATGATGAAAACCTTGCTAAAGTGATTGAACTCCAAGACATCATAGATAAGCAAAACAAAGAGCAGACACAAATGAAAGAACGTCTCACTGCTCTGTCCAGCAGAGTGACAGAGTTGGAAGAAGATCTTGACACAGCCAGAAAAGACTTGATAAAATCTGAAGAAATGAATACAAAGTTACAGAGAGATGTACGAGAGGTGAGGAGGGAGCTGGTAGGATTTGAGGAGTCCCAAATGCAACTGCCTTATCAAATTTTAGTCTTATTGGTGCTCAGTTGAACCTTTTATGCTTTTGAATGTCCTTGTATTGATAGATGAGAAGAAAATAGTTCAGGGCATGATCTCTTTTTTTAATATAAAAGACCAGTTGCTTAAGAAAATTTGTCCTCACGCTAAATCTATGACTTAGGTATTTCATTAATATATTGGAGATTTAGCATTGCAAACTTTACCATGATATTGAAAAGATGCTTTATCTTGTCATAAAAGCTAAGCTTATTCATAATGTTTAAATTTTTTAAAGATGTACACGGAGGAAGAATCACTTTAATTTCAGTGCTGTCATTGACAGTTCCTGATCAATCACCAATCTCCAAGGTCCCATTTGTTGCAGTGTACTGTAATTAAATAGAAGTTAAACAGGGTGCTTAGTTAAGTCCAAGAACATTCTCTGACCATCCCCAGCACATCAAGATTTGCTGTGTTTTCAATGAAAAGGCAAGTAGCAGATCTGTGGTATAAGATAATAAAGATGAGTCTTTTTTAATCATTCAGTGTTTTAAAGAGTCATAGAACTTGTAAACCTCAGAGAGGCTCATATTTCTACTTCATTTTATACCAAGAAAAATAACAGAAATGTCGGATTTTTTATTTTTTAATTTTTATTATTTCTGGGGTTTGCCCCCCCAGTTTGATCACAAAACAATTCTCTCTCATATTCTAAATTCTGCTTTGTATCTTGCACAGACTATGGCCCAAAAGGAAGACATGGAAGAGAGAATTACAACTCTTGAGAAACGCTACCTCGCTGCACAACGTGAAGCTACATCTGTGCACGACCTCAATGATAAACTTGAAAATGAAATTGCCACTAAAGACTCCATGCACAGACAGGTTGGGATTGGAAATAAGATAAAGTGCATTTTGCTCAGCATAAAACTGATGGAAATAATTCATGTTCATACCCTGCTGAAGCACTTTGCTTTTAGGAAGATAAATATCATCTGTAATGGGCTGTTGGTAGTGACTGTTTTTCAGTAAATGGAGTTGTACATTGCAGAGTTTTACCCTGGGAGTGAAGATGAGACAGTTTTACTGGGAAGGGGAATGATTTAGAGAATTTCAGTGCATTTCATCATGGCTTTTGTCCCTATTAGTTATGGATTTTTAAGTTGTTATATGTGTATCCAAGCATCTTTAAGTTCACGTGTGAGAATTACTCATTCTAAGCTGAAACCTTTTAAAACTTGTATAATGTGTAGTGATTTTTACAGGCTGTAATAGAATTCAGTGTTGCTTTACTGGGAGTGGAAATTTGACATATGCTTGACAGGAAAAGTCCAACTTTATAAACCAGAAATGGTTGTTTAGCCAATCACTTTCTGATTAGAGGCAGGCAACTTTTAGTCAAAAAGAGAAGTTCCTTTTGGTATAATTCATAAAAGTAGTTGTACACACTTGAAAAAAAAAATGAATTTTGCAACAATATGCACAGTATTATTTAAAATATGTAGGAATTTGTCCCTTGTCTTAGCACAGCCTTGATTAAGAAAATTCACAGCTTGTTCTTTGCTGCTTTGAAAATGAATTACCATTCTTAACCCTAAGCATTTTTGGTTGTGATCCTGTGCAGAGTGAAGATAAGAACAGGCAATTGCAGGAACGACTGGAACTGGCTGAGCAGAAGTTGCAGCAGACCCTGAGGAAAGCTGAGACTTTGCCAGAGGTGGAAGCTGAGCTGGCCCAGAGAGTTGCAGCACTTACAAAGGTGAGGCCCCTGGACAGTGTCCTCTAGACCCTGCTCTCCATTGGCGTCCCACTGCATGAAATCTGGTCGTAGTGTTGGCTTTGTTACATTCTGGTTTTCCCACAAACAATTCAGGAAATATTTATCTCTGTTCTCTCTACTTTTTTCCATTCATCTCTCTGAAGATGCCCTTTTGGATTTTTACTTTTATTTTAATTATTTTTTTTTTTATTATTTCTGCTATTTGGAACTTGAGCAGGTTTTTCTGTTAATGATGTTACATTATGAAAATGTCTCTCTGAATTATTACTTTGGTGCTCTTTATTAAAATTAATTCAATATTAGGCATAAAGTCCTTCTAAACATGAACTATTTCTGAAGGGGAAACCCAAAATCCTTTCACTTATAACCAAGTGAAGAGTGTGAGGAGCAAGAGAAGTAATGATATTAATAAATATCAAGGTTTTTAGAGGGCTCCAAATGAGCTAATGAAGTGTGAAGAATTCTATTTAGTAACTGCAAGTGAGCCTTTTCAAGTGTGTGTGTATGCTTTCTTTGAAAGTCTTAGTTTCATTTCTTTCCCTGTTATCTTTCCTGTCCCTAACTGGCTCTGTAGTCTGACCTTTTGTCTCCTGGGAGCTCTGCTGCTAAAGATGCAACAGTGTTGGAACTTACCACCAAGCTTAGGAAGGTAGAATTTGTATCTTAGTCCTTGTTTCTGCTTGCTGCTTTCTGCTTTGTCATGGGTACTAACACAGGGTCACATCCTCCAGGCTAGTGAGGAAAAGCTGAAAATGCACTTAGTTTTTATTTTTCTTTTCTTTTTTCTTTTAATTCTTTGGGATGTGAATGAACTTCTGCTGTTGCAAGCTCATTTGCAAAGAGCAGTGGATTCATGGTGAGAGGTTACCTCATTTTGCTACTCATATATGAACCCTTGCAAGGTTTTTGGTGACAGAAAAGCATCTGTTCTGCATTTTGTGTTACCATAAATGGAAGTTGTGCAAAGCATGTTAGAAATATTACTGTGCTTCAATGTTTCTGTGCTTTTGAAACCTTAAAAAAACCCACCCAAATTCTAATTTTGCTTTCAAATTGACAGGCTGAGGAGAGACACGGCAACATCGAGGAACGACTGAGGCAGATGGAAGCACAGCTAGAGGAGAAGAATCAAGAGCTGCAAAGGGTATTGTACATAGTTTTGACAAAGATATAAAGCTGAAAGAAAGAATTCAATCCCCTTCATGGCTGCTACTGTTCAGCAAAGCTGTTTTTATTTCTCTCTTTTAAAGAAAGCCAGAGCTTGGGCTGGCTGATATTTGGGAGATTTGAGTCACTGTACTATGTCTCACCTTAAATCTCAAGGGAAAGCTGAAAGTCTGCAATGAAATTTGGAAAATAGAAAATATCTGATTACTATTACTATTCTTAGACTCAATATATATTCATACTCACTAAAATATATTAAGTATTACTAGTAATATTACTATTACTATTCATACTTTCTGATGAAGAGACAGATCAAAAACTTGCTGAATTAAATGACTGTGGAAAAATTGGTTCCTGGGTTATAAATAATGGAATTCATTCTGAATTCTGGTTTGTTTTTTTTTTTAAACTTCTGATTTTGTATCAGTTATTAAACTCTCAAGTGTCCCTTATACTCCCTCACAGAGTCCTGGAGGTCTGTGCAGTATTCCTCTCTGGAAAAATATTGCTGTTAAAGAAAGCTTACAGCCTTTATAACCTGGAAATTGTTATAGACATTGAAAATTTGAAGTTGTTTCAGTAGCTTTTCTGTATCTTAGGCTAGACAGAGAGAGAAGATGAATGAAGAGCATAATAAACGTTTATCAGAAACTGTTGATAAGCTTCTGTCTGAATCCAATGAAAGGCTCCAGCTTCATCTCAAGGAAAGGATGGCTGCCCTGGAAGATAAGGTAACAAGTCACATTCCAGCACATACATTAATTAGAATGCTCAGAATTCTGTGATTTGTGCAGTTTGCACACATCTGTAACTTTAGTAAATAAATAGGAAATCCTTATTAATAAATAGTTTCTCCTAAGGCTGTTTTTTAGTGTGGATTTTGAAAATATGTACATAAAAGTTCAGGTTTTTTGAGGCTGTCCTTGGGCATTGCACTGCAGTGTTGAGAAGGTGTTTTTTAATTTTCAGTAGCTTTATCCTTTCCTTGTTGATTGGTGTGGATTGCATAAATAGGCTCATCCAGTGTAATACAGGAAGCCTAAAGAATTAGGACTAGAACTTTGGCCTTTTCAGTTCAGTTTCTTTTGTTTCCCACTGCTCTTGGCTGTACCAGTTCCCCTGAGTCCTTCTGGGATTCTTGCAAGTTGAAACAACCTTGTGTTTTCTTCCCAGGTAGATCATTTTGGGACTCATTATGTGACTGTAACTGGGCTGTTCCCTGCATTGTCAATGCACCTCTTGGAGCTTTCCCCAGCATTCAACTTGTGACACACTTTTTACTGTTTTTCTTTCCCTTCTGCTTTTGGATGTAGTTCCTTATGGATTTTTCTTCCATGCATGCCTTTAAGTTAGATTCCCTTACTCTACATCCAGCAAAGCAAGGTCTTCTAAAGTGGCACTTTTCTTGGTGCTGACTTAGAATTGCTTTGTCTTGGATTAAAAAAATATTTGGTTTCCTTTGTTGGAGAGTGAATGACTATCTGGGAAAAATGTTTCAGTAAAAACTGTGTGAATTTTTCTTTTAAAGTCAATAAAACACTGCAATATGTAGAATGATGTAAAATGATGTTTTCAGACTTCTACTAAATGGTTGCTTCCTCTTGCATTTATTTCAACTCCGTTCTCATCCCTAAACCATCAGTCAGGTGTCAGATGACACATTTTTCCATAATTCCAGGGCTCTGCTCCTCTCAGATCATTACAGGCATTTAGTTCATTCCTTGCCCTGCTTTTACACTCTCAGAGCTGGGAGGAATTGAGTGGTGCAGCAGGAAGGTGGGTCCTACTGTTATCCTTTGAGTTGATGATAAAGGTGCTTATCTGGCATCTAAGGCTGCAAAATTTTCTTAGTTAACATCACTATTTTCAACATCACCAGCTGCTTCAGAAATTCTAGTTATGGAGCATGTTATGATATCAACAGTTATAACAGTCTTTTTAAATTCAATTTCTAGGAAACAGATGACTGTATTGTTTTTTTTAAATGGTTGCATATTGGGGATGTCTTAGGGCTGATCCAAACTCCCTCCTATTTTCCATAACTTCTTTCATGAGTAATGAGGAAAATCTACTTGTCCTTTACTCTAAGTAACAGCTTGTAGAGAAGTATTCTTGTGGAGGCTTTCAGCTCATTCTTTTATGATAACTTAGAAAGAAACGTGCAGGTAAAATTTTGAGACTTTGTTCTGATAACTTGGTCTTTTTCCCAGAGTGATTTATTTTTTCACATATGAAATTGTAGTTCATCTTAAACATGTAATAAAGGTATTAACAACCTCAAGAAATCGTTAATCAGAACTTTTTGGCTGTGATAGAAAAGGAAAAGAAAGCGAGCCAGTTATAATTTCCTATCAGAAGGGGGAATCTCTAATTTGAAACAGCTCTGATGTTAAGGAAAGCCCTTAATTCAGTGAGTGTTGCAGTTCTGAAAGTACAGTACATCCAAGAAATTACTGTGTAGTAATTTTTTTAGGTCAAACAAGTGCAAATAGAATGAAAACTTAAGGATAATGGCTGCTAATTCCTCTCAATAACACTCAGTGAACTACTTTAAATTATTTTAGCTGCCTACTTGTTCCTTTTTTTTTTTTTACTAGTCAAACATTTTCAAATGCAGTTTTAAAAGGTTGCTATTGCTATTAAAAATTTATGGCACCAGTACTATTACTAAATCCATTATTTAGAGGGCTGTACACCTGGAAGGATAAACCTTCAGCTATAATCAAAGTGAAAGGATGGAAGCAATAAAGTATCTTTAACTTGAGATGTATAATGTTGACTGAATTATTTTTGATACTCCTCATGGTTATGGTTTAAAAGTGTAAAGCTTTTTATAAGTGACTTAATCTGTGATACTTTTTATTTTAGAATTCACTTCTTCGAGAAATTGAAAATGCAAAAAAACAAATAGAGGAGCTTCAGCATGAAAAGGTACACTCTACATTTCTGAAATATTCTGTTGGAGCATCATTGCTGCCTTGCTACATAGCAGGATCAGGTTTCAATTCCCCACAGAACTTTACATTACCTGCTCTGTAAGGGAGTTGTTGTTCATTTTATGGTATTGTGTGCCTCAGTTTTGTGAGACTTTTATAGGTAATGCATAACCTTTTACTCAAAAACTTCTGAATATGTAAAGTGCCTGGATATGTTGGCAGTTTGCCCAAGTTTAGGGATTGTGTAGAATTTTTATATTTTTGTACATATGACCTTGAACAGCAAAAAGAAAAGAAACCCTTTTAATGTTGGGTATTTTCCCATAAGGTTTTCTTAAAGCTTTGGATATGAAATGGGTGTGCAACTGCTAAAAATTTTCTTTAATTTATTAGACTTGGCTGCTGTTTTTTAATAGCATCTGTCTGGTGTTGTGTTTGCCCTGGAAATGACAAGTTTTCTTTTCTTGAATAAATGGCAAGGCCTTTCATATCTTTGCATCCTTAAGCAGTGGCAGTTGCTTTTGTGGTCACAGTAACTGTTCTGAAATAATACTTGTTATAGCTTATTCAACCACAGGTGTACTGCACCTCCCCACATCACTCTGGTAAGTCTCTAGGCCAGAATTTGGAGGCTGTGCTTCTGTAATAAAATTAAGAATGTTACAAGAATTCCCCATTTTGCAGAACATTCTTTATGTGTAGGCCAGCAGTTTTCACACAAGGCACAGATGTTCATCATCAGCCACTTTTTTTTTGGTCTTCTGTTGTTTTCTCATTCACTGGATTTCTCTGCTGTGAAATTCAGAGTTTCTAGAATGTGTCAAAATGTCCAAATTCAAAGTGAATACTTTGGGAACCTTCTGTGCAGAGAGCTGGAAAAATCTTCTTGTTTCTTCTTCTTATCACTTTATTATAATTAAGTTAGTAGCATGTGAATTTGATTTCATTGCTGTTTTTAAAATGTATGTTGTCATTACTAGAGTCAGCGTAGAGAGGCAGCAGAATTACTCTGGGATGGCCTTCTGTGGCAGTGCTGTATTGTGTGCAGCAAAACCAATTTTTACATTTTATATTGTTGATGGGTGTGTTTTAAAATCTGTTATTTCTGAGTTTCATAGAAATGAGGCCAAAATCTTAAACGTTAGTTTATAAATCCCTATTTGATACTGATTGATTTTTCTTAAGGCATATTGTTATATATTTATCTGTTTTTGCAGGATCAACTTGCAATCAATGTTGATGCATTAAGGGCAGAAAATGACCAAGTGAGACTCAGAGCCACATCACTCCATCATAGGTAGCAGCAGTATTTCAATTTTTTCTACTTTCTTCAAAGTCACTGTGCAAAATGTAATTTTGTCTGTTTTACAGCTATAAAATCTGTTTTTTATAGAGCATATAAGACAGTTTTTACACTGCCTAGAAGCAATTAGTAAGAGAGAAATCATTTGGGTGAATTTTTTGGTTTCTTTCCCTCTTTCTCCTCCCTTTGTAAAGCTAAAATGTTTGTTTGTGTGTTCCAGCAGACCAGATTTCAGATTCCCTGTGACATCTTCCTCTGTGGGTGACACTCACACGGACTCCTTTGGCACCTCCTCTGTGCTGAGGCGTCCCCAGAAGGGACGTTTGGCAGCACTCAGAGATGAACCTTCAAAGGTAACAGAACTCTGAAATGAAAATACAAATGAAACTGTGACAAAAAAATAGATTATGTAGGGCTAATCATTGCAAGGAGTTTTTAGAACTGGAGTACCTGGCAGTAAAGTAGATTTTATAGATCCTCTTTCACTAACTAATGCACTGCTACTGGTCTTTGTAATTGTTAGCAAATAATTGCAAGAATATGGTTTTGAACTCAAATTTTGGTTTTTAATTTTGCTGAGCCTATAAAATATAATTTAAAACAGTCCTACTTCTGTGTTTATAGACTATTCTAATGTGTTACTGTTCTGCAAGCAATTTCAAATCCATTTCAGGAATGATTCCAAAATTTGCAAGGAATTAATAGCAAAATTCTACTGCAATTCAAAGTGTGTATAGCCAAGATATGTGATGTTTGAATTGATTCAATAAGCCTGTGTGTTTTGCATCTTCCAGTGAAGTGAAATTTAAAAGTTTCCTACATTATAGCTTTTTTCTTTACATTTCTCTAAAAACTGCTGTCTTGATGGATGCGTTCAGCATGTAAGTGGACTTAAAAAAAATTATTTTCAACATCTTGAAAATCAGTAGAAACATCATGTTTTTGTCCCTTGAGTTTGGATTTAATTTTTTTTCATGGATTCTCTTAGGTTCAAACTCTGAATGAGCAAGATTGGGAGCGAGCCCAGCAAGCAAGCGTGTTGGCAAATGTGGCACAAGCATTTGAGAGTGATGTTGATGTGTCTGATGTGGAGGATGACAGAGAGACCATATTCAGCTCAGTTGATCTGCTGTCACCAAGTGGTCAGGCTGATGCTCAGACTTTGGCCATAATGCTTCAGGAACAGTTGGATGCCATCAACAAAGAGATCAGGTATGGCCTGTCCGAGGGCTGTGATAAAAATCACTTGGAAAATGGTCATTTTGTACTGATCCTTCCTAATGCCCCACTCCTTCTGTTCATGTGGCCATTGTTCGAATGTCACATTCCTTTAAAACTCTTTTATCCCTTAGACTTATCCAAGAAGAGAAGGAGAACACGGAGCAGCGAGCAGAGGAGATTGAAAGCAGGGTGGGCAGTGGCAGCCTGGACGCCCACGGCCGGTTCCGCTCCATGAGCTCCATCCCTCCTTCCTATGCCAGCGGTTCCCTGGCTGGTTCCTCCCCGCCTGGCAGTGGCCGCTCCACCCCGAGGCGGATCCCACACAGCCCAGCTCGGGAAGTGGACAGG
The DNA here is from genome assembly GCA_035041135.1 of Platyrinchus mystaceus. Lineage (NCBI taxonomy): Eukaryota > Metazoa > Chordata > Aves > Passeriformes > Tyrannidae > Platyrinchus > Platyrinchus mystaceus. Next base: position 7,384,708 of record JAWWLV010000179.1, read on the forward strand.
TTGGGGATCATGACCCTGGTAAGTGCCCATTAACTGCAGGGTTTTTTTGGAAGAGCTTTTCTTTTCTCTAGGAAATGGGTTGTTTGATTTCCCCCTCCTCTCCTTCTTACTCAGCTGTATTTTTCCTTTCTCTAGGTTTTTCTACTGCTTCTTTTCAACTTTCATAAAAAGTGTAGTAAGATACAGTTCATAATGATCAGGAAAAACCTTCCTATTATTTGGTCAACATCTTGTCCCTAAATATTCCTTCTGTTGTTATGGTCTTTCTTCAGACTAGCCTTCCTACAAGAAATAATGGTTGCTTTTCAATCACTTTCTCCCTCTGCTTTGAACTTCATTTTTAGCAGTTCACTGTTCCACTAAACATTCGTCTAAAAAGTGATTTGCATATTAATCTTGAAGACTGTGGTGGTATCACTGCTGTTCTATTAATAATGAGTGCTACTGTCCTGTTTTAGGCTATTAAGACTGATAGGGAAAAGAAGTGTCTGTTAGACCTTGTGGCTGATAAAGTAGTTCAGGCTTAGCAGTTCAGTGAGTTGAGAAAGATGGACCCATTCTTTTGACATTCTGATGACTGCTTAGAAAAATTAATCCTTCTAGGAGCTGCTATGTACATGGAAACAAATCTGTAAAAACAAGATACAAGTTTTCCCCTTTTGTGTTTTTACATAAATGTTGAGTAAACTAAGCAGTTTCTCATCTTTAGGATACCTTTCAGTAAGGAGCATCTTGGATACTGGTATTTATTTGCAAGTACTCTCCAGGAAAAGCTCCTTTTCTGATTTAGTTCTAGACACTTAACCTTGTCTCCAGATTTCCATATGCTTTTGGAAATTGTACTTACTAACTGTTCTATCAAAATTAAGGATATGGGATGCTTTATCTTTTAACATTTCACAGTAATAAGTAGATAAGCAAAATACTTCTCATGCTAAAGCCATATACAAATTTAAGTAGGTCTTTTCCAAAAAAAAATGGATTAGGAGAATGTGTCTTGTAATCTAATGTACTTGAAGAAAAGTGAACTGTAATTAAAGTTGACTTTACATCATAATTGTGAATCAAAGTCACTTGATCTGCTGTTTGCAGTTGCATTTGGTGATTTTTGTACCTAGCAACTGATTGGTGAAAGCTTGAAAACAAGAAGCTGTGCTTCAAGAATTACAAAACAAGAGCTTTCTAGAAACTTCTGGAACAGCTGTTATGAATTATTTGACTAAATAATAGTTCTGCTGTGTTTTTCAATGTTTATAATAGGGAGTTGCATCAGTTTATGATCAGGTAGGCAAATTAGCTTAAGGTTGGCTGCAGTAGTGGTTCTGCAGTTCAGTCAGTTGAAAGCCTCTCATTATTAAAAAGCATCAACAAGATAAATTGTGAAGCCTGCAGCTCTCTTGGCCAGTTTTTGTGGACAGTTTTCATTCCATAAGGTAAACATTTGCATTTTTATGGAGCATCAGATTTAATAGATAAAAGATCCAGCAAAAGTAAAATCAGTCAGGTGTTTTGTCAAGAACTTGAGGAGGGACTAGATCATCTTTAAAGGTCCCTTCTGTGGTTCACTGAATGATTTATTAATGTAGTACTCTACAGTCAGATTGAACAAAACTTTCCATGTTAATGCTGCATAGTTTACATGTATTCTAAATCAAAAATGATTAAAAGTCATCCTTTGTGGGAGGGAAGCAACACCTTCTCCCCCCCCCCACCTTGTCCCACTTCAAAGGGGACTGACTTTATTTTTGGTTATTGTCTTTTTAAATAATAAGAACTGTTAAACAAATTACCTAAATTTAACTTTTGTCAGCATCAGTGGGAGTAACTTGTTTGTGTAACTCAAGGTTTTTGCCTTGCTCTGTGCACTGGCAGAGGTGAGCAGTACCTGGGAAATGAGGAATTCTGGAGCAGATGGAGGATAAAATAAAACTAGTGGTGGACTCTTGCTCAAACATTCCAGCACTTTAAACTTAGAACAGAATGCTGTAACTGTATAGAAACCAGCTATTGTTGGCACTCTTGTCTTTCACAGTTACTAAATACTGGCTGCTTTTTGTGCTTTGTAGCAAACAACTGCAGGAACCACTAATTTGTGAGGAGACACTTTGTGAGGAGACACTAGTGCAGACAGTGTATTTGAGGCTGCTGTGGGTGATATGTAGGTTTAAGGCAAGCCCTTGACACATAACTGGAAATCTCTCACCTTTCAAAAGCACCTGTTCACTGTTTTTCTTGCTGAAGATGCTGCACTTTTTGTGTGCTAATTTGCCTGTAGTACCAATACACTCAAACATCTACAGTACTTCAGTAGATAACCAATTCTAAGTGTTTATTTTTTTTCTCTTCCTCTCTTCTGGGATACATTTCAAGTAATCTGTGGTTTGAAGAGTACTTCATACTCAGTATCTTTCTCTGTGCCACTGTTGTAATTGTTATTTATATTTTCCCTAATATGTTTTGTCTCTGTACTAGTTGTTTCAGTCTGTGCTGCAGTTTACAATAAATACAGCTTTCCCAAATTTCTTTTCTTTGCATGCATCTGTCAGCCTAGTGATTTAAGGAAACACCGTAGAAAGGTAAAAATCTTTAGTTTGTTTAATGGTGTGCTCCTTCATCCCCTTCCCTGACCCCAGACTCATTACTGGATAACAGGAACATAAAAGAAAGCATTTGCAGGGTAACTCTGTAATAAAGTAAGATTATGGTTTACCATTTTAATATAAGTGTGGGTTTGTTTTGTGGGTTTTTTGTTTGTTTGTTTGGCTTTTTTTGCTGTGTGGAGACTGTTGTGCTGCTTTCTGTTTGTAACCACTGTTTTGCAGTCTTGATGCATCGTTATTTAATTTCAAAGATCTGTTAGTGCACACACAAAGAAGTTATAATTTCTGTTACTAAAACTTTAAGATCAACCATAGCCACAAGTGTGAAGACTTCATCAAGTCAGTAATCTTGCTAATGATCATTTTCACAGGACTCTTGATTTTTGCACTTGCTCAAACTGAAGTGAGGTACATTAGTTATGTGGTGCTAAGACATTACTTTAGTTCTTAGCTCTCTGAATGAACTAAAAATAAGTGCTACTGTCTTATTTCAGTAGCTAAGACTGAAATTTAGTAGTTTGTCACTGAAGGTAACAGGAAATTCAGAAAAAAGTCAAGCAAAAACTAAGCAACTGCAGAATGGTAATGGCAATCCTTTAACACTGAAATAATTGATTTCTCCTTTCAATATTTTGTGTAGTGTTGATGCTACATTTGTGTTTTGGCATTTCCCCCTCAAGTTTTCCTTGATTTTCTGTTAGTCTCCAGCTTCCAGAGAAGAGGTACGAGATGATAAAACCACAATAAAATGTGAGACGTCACCACCTTCTTCCCCTCGGTCTCTGCGTTTGGACAGAGTCCAGAAAGGAGCTTTGCACACAGTGAGCCATGAAGATATCAGGGACATCAGGAAGTAAGTGCCTGGGACACTGAGACCTACCAGAAACTCAGTTTTCATATCATCAGGCTAAAATCCTAAATCTGCAGAGCTGTTGAGCCTGTAGGATTTTAGTCTGGATGTTGAAGTGTTTCTCGAAAGTCAGGAGTATGAACGCATAAATGGGTGACTGTTGCATAAACAATAAGAATACACGTTTTGTTAATGATCAGAAATGGCATTATGTGACAAATTCTTCTGGTACTCAGATCTGTATTAAGTTTGCTTCACCTTTAGGAAATGAGAAATACACAATTCCACTCTTCAAGTTGTATTTCAGGTATAAATTTCGAAATAACTTGCAAAATACCCATCACTTGGATGGACAGATGGTCTTTTCAAAGTGCCTGGGATGGATTCCACTCAAGTATTTCAAACTTTCATTGTCTGCCTCAGTTGGTCAGGAACTTGTGTTGGCAATTTTGGCCTCTCTGAATTTCAGCATTTTAAACACTTCTATTGACTTGTAGTTCCATATTAGAGTATATAGATTTTATTTCCCTTTCTTCTTTTCTTGCATTGTTTTCACTGGTTTTTGTATTTAATTATTTATATTTTAATGGATAAATTTCTTTTCATGACTCACAAAAGCTGAAATGAGATGTCCTTAGTGAGTTACTGAATGTTAATTAACTTGCACAGAACCCTGAACTTGTCTCTGTGTTACACTGGTGAATTTGTTTTACCTGGGCTCCTTTATGACTCTTTTTGTGGGTAAAGTTCAACAGGTTCTCAAGATGGGCAAACAAGTAATCCCAGTAGCAGTAACAGTAGCCAAGATTCCCTTCACAAAGCTCCCAAAAAGAAGGGGATCAAATCCTCCATCGGCCGCTTGTTTGGCAAGAAGGAAAAGGGACGACCTGGACAAACAAGCAAGGAAGGATTAGGACAAGGTGGGTTTGCTTTTTGTTTTGTAAGAGGTGTGAGCTTGGGGGATTGGCTTTGTACATGATATTAGAAAGGATTAAATACTTGATTGAGAACATAAGGCTGGTTTTTGGGTTGTTTTTAGGTGGCATGGGAGAAGCAGATGGTTCCTCTCAGGATGCCTTAGGTCTCAGTAAGCTTGGAGGTCAGGCAGAAAAAAACAGGAAAATGCAGAAAAAGTAAGTTATCAATTATTTTTAGTCCTATGTTGGTAAAGTATTGCTTTCTTTAAAAATGTTGTGGTTTATTTTTTAGTTTCATGTTTGGATATTTTTGACTAATATGGTGCTATGGCTAATATGCCTCTGTAGGTTTGTTTTTGTTACTATTTATTGAGAACATCAATAGTAGCAGAGGTCATGGTAAGTTTGAAATGAATTTCAGTGCTGAAAACTTATTATTAGAATGCTGTAATAATCTCAGAGATAAAAGTGGCCTCTCATCAACCGCCCCCCCACGAAATTTGTTATATTTAATACCTGCTTTGTGTTTGATTCAGCTGGAAAATCTCCCAAAGTTGCCTGAGGCTCTTACTAGCTCCAGAGTGTGAAGGAGTTGACAGAGTGAAAGCACAAGATGCTCAGTGCTGACATCCCTCTGTATGAATTTGCTGTTTCTTTCTCTGCCCTTTTGTGTTATAGCTGCCAACTGCTTCTCTCTTCACTTAATTTTTTCACTTCTGTTTAAGGTTTTCTTGACGTTCTGTCATGTATTTTAACAGCTGAAATCATTTTCCTTGCACCATATAACCCCAATTTCCTCCCTTTTTTTAATCTATTGTGACTATTTTTTTTATGGCACCTTTTATGCATTTACCTTTTCCTAGTCATGAGACTTTTTTTCACTGTTTGTCCAAGAAAATCTTCAGTTTATTGTTCAACTTTTGAGTATCTATTTGCATGCTTGTTATTCCCAGAGTTAGAAGAGATGAAGCAAAGACTGTAATTGTAGGTGAAAAATAGACATTGCTACCAGTAGAAATCTTGATTTAAGGCTTATAATGGTAATACAGGAAACACTGAAATTTATATAAGTAGGATCAGGCATTCTTTGCATTTTTTCTCCCAAAGCTGAGCCATATACCTTGAACTCGTGTTGCTTCTGTTCAGCTGCCTTTATTGTCTCAAAAAGCTGACAAAGATCAGACAGGTCTTGCTTTTTTACTTGCCTTCTGAACTCAGTGAATGTTGAAAAAAAAAGGTGTGTTAATTTTCTCTTTGTGAGGGATTTTTTTGCAGTATGTAAGTTCTATTAACAAATAAGAATAATGCCTGGTGGCTGCTAATGAAAACCAGCAGTGTGTTGGTTTGGAAAGTCGGAATGGAATGTGGGTTTGTTTGTATAACAGAAGGCTCAGCTGTTTTTCCTCAGACTGCTGCACTGAAGGCAATCATACATTATTATGACCTGGTATTTTCCCCTTTTCTACAGAACTTTAAAGCCATACCCAACATCTTGGTTGAATAAATAGTTTTAGCCTGGTCATATCTAAATAGTGGGTAGGGTTGTTTCAGGTAGAACAATCTACACTGCCTTGCTTGAAGAAAAGCAAAAAGTGCAGTTGCAGATAAATCATGGCTTTCCTTGTAAACATTCTGCCCTTCAAAATATACTGGTATTACTTAAAGTATAATTTATGGCTGCAAGTTGTTGATTGCTTAAAAGGCAAATGTCTGTCTTAAATAAATGAAAGCTTTTAGTTTGGAATTGCCTTCCCTAGCTATTCCAAAATCCCTCTCCATCTTTCCTGGAGCCCCTTTATCTACTGAAAAGGGCTCTAAGGTCCCCCTGGAACCTTCTCTTGGCTCTTTTTCAAATAAATGAATATAACTATAATTTTTTTTTTAAAATCCCAGTGAGGTACTTTAATGCAGCTGCTTCAGAAGCCTGGCAGGTTTCTGAATAACGTTCTGAACAATGTTATCACAAGGGGTCAAAGATCCCTTGCTGCCTTTGGGATGCTGGATATCTAAAGGAAAAGGTGGGAAAGCTGCTCTGAATTGCTTCTCATTTTGATATTGGAGGAGGATGGGTTAAAAAAAATTCTTGGGGCTGACTGTTTGCTTTTATAAAATCTTGTATTCTGCCTAAAGAATTCCAGTTACCTGAATGCTTGGAACAATGACAGCTACTTCTATTTATAGTTGTCTCTAATCCCTATTTGCTTGCTTATCTTTCTGATTTCTGCATGCATGTGCACAAACAGGCTGAGGGCAGTATTCAGTGGTTGCTAACAAAAACCTATTTATAGCTACAGAATTAAATTGCAGTCCGTGTTATTTGTTTTTGTATGCCTTTGAGTTCAGTTTAATCCTAGTTTTATATTTTTCCTTCATTTTTTTTCCCTTTTGTTTACCATTTCATGTGGTAGTGCAAAATCAGGGTAAGTTTATATTTATTTTATTAGGATTTTTGTGGAAGTGTGATAGATCTCATTTGGATTTTTTAGCAATATTTTAAAAGCTCTAACTTTTTTCCAAAAAAGTCTGATTATATAAGAGGAAATTCTAGATTCAAAAGAATATATTATGAAAATGTGTTGCTGAAATAAATCCAGTGTCACCTAGTGCAATGTGAAATGTAGTTCATTGTCTTGTCTTAACTTGCATGGTGTGAATTTTTATGATGGAAATATTAACCCCTGCTGAGATTATAAATTAGTTTTATAGTTTGGGGTTTAAAAGTTGTTTAGCAGTAGTAAGTATTTGTGGCAGTTTGTTTCCAAGGTAGATGTAGTTCTGTAGAACTGTTGCTTCTGTTTACTAAACCTATGTTGGTTTTAGTGTTGTGTTCATCATCTTTGTGTATTGACAATGTTTGCCACAATTATTTGTGCTTTTTTGTGTACAAACACAACAAACTTAATACTGTATTAATCAAAAAGGAAGGCAAAGCTAAATTTCAGATACCTCTCTTAAAGTTATACACAATAAGCTTATTTACATATCTGAAATTAACCTATAATAAGGATATTAACTTTTCCCTGATGCTCTACCTGAAGTTGGTCAGTTATTTTCATGTTGGCTACTGTTGCTTTTCAGGTTTTATACCTTGAAACTCTCACTTCCATCAGTATTACTCTTTTCTCCTCCCCACTACTGTGGTTTCTCTGTTCTGAGCTTCTTCCAAATCAGTTCTCTTCAGTTCCTTCCAAGAAAATCTGGAATACAACATTCCCCTCTGGCTACAAGGCCTGGATTTATCCATTCCCATGCTGTCTTAATCCAGTGACAAAGTGAGCTTGCTCGGGGCTGCTTTATTTTCCTTGGTGAGGTTATTGTATCCTTGCCTGTCAAGAGCCATTCCAAACACAGATCCTTCAGATGGTCTTTGAAGGGTCTTGTGCATTCCCTGCTCCACCAAGCACCTGCAGTTTGGACATAATTTCTCATCCCCTACGTCCACAGGTCCTTTGTTCTCCACAGCTGGTGTGAGATGCCTCTGGAATGTGCCTAACAACAAGCAGCAGCATGTTTGGGCTCCCATTCCAAGTGAAGTTTTGCCAGTTTTTTTATTAAGTCTGTAGACATCTGCCCCTTGGTTTTGTCACCTAGGAGTTATTCCAGTAGCCAGCTACTCCTTTGGCATTTTTTTATCCCTCACAGTGCCAGGTTTATCCCATCTGTTAACACTGCTGACACTGCTGCAGTATTTTTTCCCTCACAGAGGTGTGAGGCTGGATTTTGCACCCACTTCCTAACTGGGGGAGTTGGATGACCTGTGAAACTCAGTTGGCCTGTGGGTTGTGATCTTTCAGGGATCTCATCACATATTATTGGAATGCAGTGAATATCTTGGGAAAGCTGGAAGGGAGTAGTTTGAAAAGGGAAGTTCTGTGCTGTAGGAAAAGGAACACTGATGCATCATTTGCAGAGGAAACAGCAGCTGTCTCTGAATTCTCTCTCTCAGAGGCTTTGGGCCTGTGCTACATCTTGAGCTTTGGGTTTAATGATTTCCCATGAAAGCAATTTTTTTATCTCTTAGTGCCTATGAACAAATTCTGCAATTCATTTTCCACTTTATGGTTGACTCCTCTTTGACTCCATTGAATAATTTCTGCATAAAGATACCTCATAAACATTTTTTATTTTGTTTGATTCTATTTCTGCATGTTTGCTTCCATTCCCAGCCACACAGTCTTTTCCTGCATTATTATACCACCATGGGTTTCAAGTTTGCATCATAACCTCTCCTTTCATTTTTGATATATTCCCTGTACTATTCCCAAGGGTTTACTGTGTCATGGTTCACATGAAGTACACAGTGAGATTTATAAAACTACTAGAAATTACACTGAAATTCTCTGAACTCTGTACAACACAGCCACCAAAAAAGGAAGACAAAGACACAATTTGGAAGTTAAAGTTCTTGGAAAAAACATTGTATTCCTTTCTGGCAAATACAGTATTAAGCATTGTAATCTGTTCTTACCAAGCAGTATTTTATAATATCTTAGTAATTTTTTCCATAATTTTTAAAATTTCAAGCAACAAAGTGAAGCAGAACTGAATGTGTTCAGGGCTAGTGATTTGTGGGATTAATGTGAAGTGTTCCACAGCAGCAGGAAAATAACTGATCTTTTATTCCTAATTTAGAAATAGATGTATCTTTTTGAAGTGTACAAATATGTTTTAGCTTTTATAGTCTTCCCTTCTTTGTTAGTCAAATTTAGCTATTGAGCTGCTGACTGCTGAACACTGTTTCACCTTAAGTGTTGAATCTTTAAATGGTACCTCAGAATCATTATTTATAACCAGTTTTCTGGTAGTCCCTTCCTTCCTCCCCTTTTTCCATTTCTAGGCAGCACATGTAGTTAGGAAAAATTATTGGGAGGTTCTTCTGGAGCAGTAGGAATTTATTGTCATGCGGGTGAAGTACCTTCTATTGATAAAACAGTTGCTAGTATATTTATTACTTCATTGCTTTCTAATATTATCTACCAATATAACAGGAGGATCCCATATATGTCTAAAAGAGCTGAATGCTGCATATCCATTTTGTACTAGTAGCAAAAAAGCTCCTACTCTGTCAGTAATCACTGTTCAAGATGCCCTGTGTTTTTTAATATATATGTGTAAACTTCTAAATATTTTATCATTTTAGGTCTGTCCAGTGACACAGTTCACAAGGCACGGAGATTTTGTTTGATTTAAATAGCGAGAAAATGTTAAATACGTAATGTAGGATCTTGGTTCTGTAGTATTGTTGCTTATCTTCTTAATTCAACATTTGCAGGCATGAATAAATAACATAAAACAGTAAAAACTGTTTAATTAGGTCAAGTTGTTTTTTCAGAATTTCTAAGGAGAGTGAGTGGAGGCTTAACCATATACAGCTAGCTTTCAAAGGCAGTGTAAATATGCTTTTTTTAGACTTTATCAATTTTTTCAGGCAGGCATAGCCAAGCAGCATTGCATGCCTATACCCACAACACTGGTTTTTGTCTTTTGGTTTATCAAACATTTTTGGCAGCTGTTTATAGGGACCTTGTGAGCTTCCATTGTTTCTGTAAGCTGAATTGTCAATATTAAACTTCAGGCTCTTCTCTTTCAGAATAACAGAGGAAATGGTGTCACCACAGGAGATGAAAGCTGAGTTTCAGTACACAGCCTTTCAGGCTGTAATTGCCAAAGCATGGGTCTCTGAATATAATGGTTGTCTGAAGCTCTGCCTGGAATTCTGACAGGCTGGTGCAGGCTGAAATTCACCAGTTAAATGGTCACTGTCCCAGTTTCCAGCCTTGACAGCCTGATGGACATGGGCATCTGATGTGGTCTTGCATTGCTGCAGATCTGCACTTCAGATCTGCACCTTGAGGAGAAATGACTACTTTGGTCCAGTCTAATTTGCTGTGCAGAGAACTGCAGCAGTTGAGAATTTGATTGCCAGATGAGTCTGACATCTCTTCTTTGGGTTGGGAGTGTTGGTTATAGTGTCACTAGGGCTTTTAGACACAAATTTCTGAAAGGCAAGATCCAGCATCTCTGCTGCTCTCAAATATCCAATTCAGCTTTCATCCCTGCATACTCCTTGTACATGTGCTGTACCTGCCTTAGGAGATGTATCATACAAGGCATAAGTTAACTCTGAGAAAGAAGGTAGTTTGAATGCAGTGTTTAAATTGTAACATCAATTATAACTCATAACTGTGTCTGTAATTTTAGGCATGAGCTGCTGGAGGAAGCCAGAAGACAAGGTTTGCCTTTTGCACAGTGGGACGGGCCTACTGTGGTTGTGTGGCTGGAGGTAAGTGGCCCTTCCAAAATAAACAAAAAGCCCCCTCAGTGTACTCAGCCTTCTAAAGAATTGAAGGTTTTGAAGCTGGGACTGCTTCCCAGATCCTGTTTACTCCCTGTTTTTGTGTTCCAGCTGTGGGTTGGGATGCCAGCCTGGTACGTGGCTGCTTGCCGAGCAAATGTGAAAAGTGGTGCTATCATGTCAGCCTTGTCTGACACAGAAATACAGCGGGAAATTGGGATCAGCAACCCCCTGCACAGGCTCAAGCTGAGGCTGGCCATCCAAGAAATCATGTCACTGACAAGCCCATCTGCCCCTCCCACCTCAAGGACGGTAAGGAAAGTGGCCCAGCATGAAACATCTTTAGTAATTCCCAAAATTTCACTGTAAATACGTAACTGGAAGGATTTGAGCTTCTACTAAGAATTTATGGAAACATTAAATTGTAGAAAGAACACATTATTTAAGTGTAGGATGTTTCTTCCTTTTGTGGGAATTAAATGAAGGAATAACTATTTTCTTTCTCAAGGGAAAAGGAAGTTTATTTCTGTGTAAGTGTGTAATCCAGAATATTTAGAGTGCCTGTTATTTGCCTCATCTTTTGGCCTTGGCAAAATTTATAATACAGATGAAGTAGATGTGTGTGCAGAAATTTGTAAAATAGTTGGAGATTTTTTTTAATCCACATGTAAGGCCATCAACTCCAAATAATTCAGACTGTATAAACTAGGAGTTCCCCTGTCTCTCAGGAGTCTGTGTGCCTTGCAATCTAAAGTTATTCCTGGGATTACATACTAGACTAAAAATGCATTTTTTGAATTAGAACAGAGCCAAGTGTTTACCCATCAGTGTAAGCTATTGATGATGTTCAGCTTTGTTAATCTCTGAAGGAATTTGGTCCCTGTCAGTAGCTTTTATTGCATGCCATGACTTTCAGTAGATGTACCTGTACCTGACTTTAGCCACCATTGCTTTGCCCATGCCTGCTCCTTACATGTACCGATTGCTTATTTGTTCTGCAACCTCTCCTCTTTGTTACTGCTTTCCTTTCACTGGATGGGATTGATTCCCTGTGGGCTCATATTAGACCACGGGAAATGTCTGGGTAACACATGAAGAAATGGAAAATCTTACAGCCACACAACAAACGGTTAGTTTACAGTGTTGCCACTTCTGTTCTTAGAGTGCTTTTCCCACTTTTTGAACTTTTGAATCAAATACCTTTTTGTCTTTTTTTTTCTTTTTTTTTTTTTTTTTGTTTTTTTTGTTTTCAAATTAAAAAAATAAATTTCTGGATGTTTTCTTCTACTAATTATTAACCTTGTAACCTGCATCTTGATTTTTTTTTTTTTCCGGAAGGGAATCAAAAAAAGTAAATCAGCATAGATAAGATTGTAAACAAAACTCTAATCTGTAAAATGGAGCTCTGATTTGATTGACTAATAGCCAAATTGAAGTATTGGTGCAGAAATTTCTTCTCTTCAGAAAACATAATCAGTAGATGGGTTTTGCAACTTCCCATACAAAATAAGTGCCTTGTGTATGATTTTTTACATTGCATGATGCTTGCTTTATCTAGATTTTTTTGGTATGCAGTAGAAGTAGAGTCTTGCAGTGCACCATTAACTTTAATCTCCTTACTAAACTTAAATACTAATATGTGTGTGTTCTTTTGCTTTTCTAACCACATAACAGGAAGATGAGGAGGGAAGCTGGGCTCAGGTTGGAAACTTTATCTAATATTACAGACTGTATGTAAACTGTCACAATCAGTAGAGCATGAAAGAATCTGTTTTTCCTGTATAGCAGCCTCTTTTAGTGATTTTTTTGATGTGGCTTGTGGATTGGGAGAGGGGGGAACTACAGTCTTGTCTCTGTACAATGCATACTTGGAAGATACATCTTTATATTTAGATGATTTCGATATTGGCTCTCTGGGAAGCCAGAATTCCAGGGAAAATAACTGCTCTGTGCAGGAAGTCCTTGTTAAACCCAGCCACCGTCACAGGTGTGCTGCAAGACACCCTGCCTGGATAGTTAAGTAGGTTTCTATGCACTAATTCTGTAATCCTTCTTGATTAGTTGTTTTGCCTTAAAGTGGTGACAAATCCTAATTGTATTTTCAGGCATTGATATTGCTGGGTATTTATACAGGGATATAAACAAAACTCAGGATTTACCCTTGCCCCATATCTTTGGACAGCGTAGTCTCTTCTTGCTTGGCTGCCCTCCAGCTTAAACCTGCTTAAGTCCCATTAACTAAGTCTCAGATACTCATTTGCTGATTGTCAGTGATAACAATCACAGCTTGGCTCCCTGTGCCCTCAGTAAGTTCACTCTGCTACCTACTGATGCCTGGAGAAGTGCATTTCCCTATGGCCTTGTTCCCTTCTGGAAGGTGTTTCCTCCAGAGGGGAAATGAAGCTTGTGACTTTTAAATGCACAAGGGGAGAAAAAAAGGAATTATTACCCTTTTGAAAAAAGAAGCTGTTGGGTTTTGCTGCTCAAGGACTTATTAGATACCTAGTTACGAACTCTCATATTTTTAGATGTTTTCTCTAAAAAATACCTGGTTGATTTGCAGATCAAAACTGCAATGAGAAAAGTCTCTTGGGATAAGGACTGGGATTTACAGTAGTAGGTTTTTATTAGTTTGTGAAAATAGCTAAGTGTATTAAAAACCCCCTGCAGTTATATTTTTGATATCTTGTCTTTAAAAAGTCACATGAAAAATAAGATTCCCCCCCACCCCCAGTTTTCAGGAGAGACAGCATTTGTGACATCTCAACACAATGAATTTCTGTGGCTTTTGCTATCAAACCACATAGATTAGGGTTTTTTTACTTTTATCAGCTCTTGCATATTTTTTCATACTATTCCTTGAAATACATTAAGGCAGTTTTACTTGCTGATCTGAATATCTGAACTTGTTTTTCTCTATGAGGATTCCTTCTTCAGAAAACACACATATAGTATTCAGTATTTTGATGAGCTTGTCTTCACAGGCTAAGAATTAAGTAAACAATTTCTTTAAAATATGCTGTCTAAAATAGCCTTTTTTATTTCTCGTTTTTTAAATTTAAAAAAAACAACAGACACTTGCCTATGGTGATATGAACCATGAGTGGATTGGCAATGAGTGGCTCCCAAGCCTGGGGCTCCCTCAGTACCGCAGCTATTTCATGGAATGTCTTGTGGATGCTCGAATGCTGGACCATTTGACTAAAAAAGACCTGCGTGGGCAGCTCAAAATGGTGGACAGCTTTCACAGGTAAAGAGATTCAAGTTGGAGGCCTAACTTTCAGTAAATGTTTTCATTGTGTCTAAGTTTTTTTTCCATTATTTTTCTCTCTTCTAAACAGAAACAGTTTTCAGTGTGGAATCATGTGCCTACGAAGACTGAATTATGATCGAAAAGAACTTGAAAGAAAAAGGGAAGAAAGCCAGAATGAAATCAAGGGTTAGTGTGGTTCCTTGACCTCAGCCTGATTCTAACATGTTTTCACTGATCAGCCTCAAAAATTTATTAGCAAAGAAAAGGCATTAGAGCAAGGAATCATTTATAAAATACTAAGTGTTAAATGCAGGAGATGTCTGGATGTAGGCCCTGACCAGTGAATGATGAAACACATCATTAAATCATTTACTTGTGCAGAGATGTGCTACAAATGTGAGCATTCTTGAAACTCTTACTGCTCTCTGAAGTTTTAAACTAAATGTTTTAGGAGGATGGGGTGGTTTTTCCTTTTTTTTTTCCTTTTTTTTTCCCCGAACAGTTTATGAGAAAATATCCAAGTAACTTAGGTATTTAGATCTTCCAAATTCGTGGTAATTATGGAACAAGAAAAAACAGGGTAGAAATTCAGTTTTCCAAGACTTCCCATAGAAATTTTGTTCCCTGCCTAATATCAAAAGTCTCTTCTGATATCTTAGACTAAAAATTTGGGGTTACCTTGTACACAGCTTGCTTAGAAGCCTCAGTGCCTGCTCTTCTTCCACTTTCCTGTTACAGCATGAAACGCCTTCCAGCAAACTTATGTTTACTTTCCACTTGAAATTTATGATTGGGGGTGATTTTGCTTAGAAAAGTTGTACTGTTATAAATCTGCCAACTTTTTTTTTTTTTTCTTCACAGATGTCCTTGTGTGGAGCAATGAAAGGATGATCCATTGGGTCGTGTCCATCGGTCTTAAAGAATACGCGAGTAACCTTATCGAGAGCGGAGTTCATGGTGCTCTTGTGGCCTTAGATGAATCCTTTGACTACATTGCATTAGCTCTCCTATTGCAAATCCCCACCCAGAACACACAGGTAAGCAAGAAGAAGCTGCTTTATGGCTGGTAAAAAGGTTAAAAATGGAACTGACTGGGTTTTTTTCATAGGTAAGTGCATGGCTTTCTATTCCCAGCTCTAGAAGCTTCAGAAATGGAAAATTGTCCATTATTATATAAGAGAAAAAACCTTAAGATTATGCTTTTCTTATGGTTTTATGCTTGTTAATAACAATTTTAACTGGTAGATTTGTTTTTGGGAAAAAAGTGGTTAAAGTATTTTCCTCATTGCCCATATTCACAACACAAGTGTACTACTCATCATTTTTGTTGTTTGCTAATTTTTACTCTGAAATAATTGTCAGAATCATGAACTTTCGTGTCATAGCTAAGGGAAAGTTAAGTCATCCTTAAATTTTTAATAAGTTATAAATTAAATTTTAACTTTTCAAGTCTTGACTTTTCAAGTATCAAGTACGTTTATTAACATGATAAGTATTAAACAACTTTGGTTCTATTAAGTTTTTTAAATCATTATAGCTTACTAATTCCTAATCTTTTGGAATTAATTACCATTTCTTTCATACCACAAACTTTAGGCTCGTGCTGTTCTGGAGAGGGAATTTAATAACCTTCTTGCTATGGGCACTGACAGAAGACTTGATGAAGTAAGTTACTTGAGCTGTTGACCCATTTTACAGTCCTGGAAACTTTATCAGAACTATTAAATAAAAGAATTTAGCTTGAACCTTTTGAAGCTTTTGACAGAATAGTGACAGAAACCTTAACTTGAAACTTCTTGCCTTTGAGTTTCTAAATATGGCAGGGTTTGTATATATAGGTAAGGTGACTTTGAATATGAAAGTATCGAGAAGATTTGCAAGTTTGTTTTTGTAGCTTGTGTGGTTAATATCTAATAGCAGCACTTTGGGCTGAATCTTCTTTATCTAAAATATGGGAAAATTAGTGACCAGTGTTGCAAATTAACAAGGTATAATAAAGGAAGGCACTTTGTCCTTACAAGCTTCGAGTGTTTTTCAAGAAATCTTGTGGTGTTAATTTTGTTTAATACTGGAGTAGAGGATCACCAGGTGTGTTCACGCATCAAAGTGATTTCTGACAGACAGTCTGTGATCTTAAATGTATAAACTTCACTGAAGTGTAAGTATTTTGTAGACCTTGTGAACTCACAGCATAAGGGAGATAGTGCTGCATCTTTAACCTTTTCAGTTGCTCTGTGCTGTAATTCTGTGAACAGTTTCAAGCAGATGTTACTTCCCCAAGGCACTCTTAACTCTGGGCTGCCTCATCTTTGGTGCTGATGGGAGTTTATGTAGTGAAAGTGGTTCAGATTAAGGCTAAAGTGGCAAACCCACAAACCTTGGTTATTTTTGTGTTCATCTCTTGCCTAATGCACTTGTTGCAGCCCTTCTGTGGCACATCCTGACAGCTCTGTTCTTTATGTGCATCTCTACTAAGCTTTTAATAACAAATCAGAAGGCAGCTTGATTGTTTTCTGAGGTACGTTTCCTTAGAGATTTCAAACTACAAAAGGAGTTTGGAGAGAACAGATGTTTTCTCTATTCTATTGGCACAGGGCAGTTTGATCATGGAGACCTCTTCAAATAACCTAGATGCTTGTCTCCTAATTCTAAAAGGGAGTGCATTTGAGGTAAAATGGCATTCAAAGGATGGAACTGTTTCTAAATGGGAAGCTGGCAGATGGAGCTGCCCAGTGGGTATATTTGCATGGACACAATACTGTCTCAGTTTAATGAGACACAAGTGTTTTGCTGAGGATGAGTTATGAGGAAGACCCAAACTCCTCCCTCTAAG
>JAWWLV010000179.1:7401555-7518049 GCA_035041135.1 Platyrinchus mystaceus
AGGCAGCACTGTTACTGGAAAGGAACATTACACAGAACTTGACAAAACAGTTCTTATCTGCTGAGAGTATCTCTCCTTATGTCACAATAGAAGCAATTGTCTTTTTTTGTTCCTCCCAAAAAACCCAAACTAGAAGTTATCTTTTTTAATTGAAATCCTATTTTTATTTTTTAAATAATTTATTTTATTAAAATAAATAATTTTGTCTGTTTTGTGTACATGCAAGTATTTTTTAATATGTCCCAGTACAGCTGTACTAATTAGGGTGAAGAACCTTCTTAGAGGTACTCGGCAGAAAAAACAAAAATGTGCCACACGTGTATTTAGAGAGGACTTGTTATTTGACAGACTGATGAACTGTTTATCGCTGAGAAACTGTAATAAAAAATACTACTTTATATGGGACTTGAGAAAACCAGATTTTGTTTCAAGTATTTGTAAAAATATTAGAACAGATGTGTGAAACAGCACAGCGAGAAACTGATGGGTTTTTTGGTTTTTATTTCATTTACTGGCTTCCCCTATTAAAAAAAATATTCATTTTCCTCAGTGTATGATATTTTTGTCCAGCCTATAGGCTTTGTTTGCCACAGTATCATTGGGTTTGATTTATTGGCATTAGATTGTCTTGTTTCTTTATGTCAAAGAGGTTTAGGCACAGTCTCTTTCAGCATTGTCATAAAATAACAGCTGGAAATCCTAATTACATAGAGTGTTCTTGATGCAAGTCAGGCTTTGTTCACATTTGTGTGATAACAGCATCACTAGAACTATTGAGACTTGATAAATCCAGTGGCCATCCTGTATCAGGTGATAAACAGAAAGTTGGATAACTTGATCTAATAAGATTTTCCAGTTGCAGTGTTTCAGTCTTTTTTTCTTTTTTAGCTTGGGAAATTCCTTTTTCAGCTGATTTCTGAGTTAAGTTGTTAAACATTGGCTGTATTTGCATTTTCCCCATCTATAGGTCATTTGGATCCAGGCTTCCTTGCAGGTGACAAAACCTTATCTAGTAATGTCCAGATCAATGAAGAAATTAATATTGCCTCTTCTGACAGTGAAGTAGAAATTGTTGGAGTTAAGGAACATGTCAGGTATGAATTCCTTTTTCTTGCTCTAATATTTCATTTTGTCAGAATATCTGTATTGCCAAAATTAATAAAGAAAAAAATGCTGACTTTCACTTCTGTAGTTATCCATCCATGACTGATGCCCAAAAGGTAGGAAATGTTGCACTTGTTTTTTTGCTGGTCACAGTGATATCAGAATGTTTAGAACATTACCAACTTGATAAGTGTAAGGATAGAATACTCTTCCGGAAGATTTCACTACGAGGATATAGAGTTATTCTCTTAAGAAAGCTTTCCTGCCTAAAAGAAGCATCTTTCTCAAAGACAGTTTTTGATATTTTCTCCCCCTGCATTCCAGAGAGACTCTCAGGCTCTCTATGGTATGTGAGGACAGAGATAAACACTCACAGACATGAAACATTCACAGACATATAACACTCACAGACATGTAATGGGCCTCCAAGGTGGGGAAGGGGAGGGTGGCAGTGATGCTAAAGCCCTGAGGAGAACACGGACTGTGTCTTTCTCAGGCCTGGTGTTTGAAGCGCCATTAGGAATTTTCTTTTAAGTCTAGTTTTCTTGACTTCAGAAATAAATTTTCCTGCAATCCTTCCACTGCTTGGTATTTCAGGGGTACCTGTGTGTTATCTTACTTCATAATAAGTATTCATATTAAGCTTGTGATTAGATATCAAACATTACCAGGCTAAAGATATCTGGTATAAAAATGCCAAATATTGAGATACCAAATGTATATACATCAGGAATTCAGATTTTAAAGGCATAATGTGAAAATGCACATAAAGAAACTAAAATAGTTATGTGGGTTCTTGTTTCCTTTAAAAATATTAACTCTAAGCATTTAATCAGCTTCCACTTTATTTAATTAATTAGTAGTTGTAAAAATATTTTAACTTTTCAATAGCTTATGTCATAAGATGGCCCCTTAGATTGAAAATCATATCTTTATGAATCTTGGCTTTATTTCAAGATACAAGAGTTCAAATCCCCAAAGTAGAGGAGCGTAAGGAAGCCAGAGGTTTCTCTCAAGCTCGGATAGAAAGCTGTTCAGCTATGCTTCAGTTGTTATTCTTGCTAGGCATTTTTTGATGTTATTCTTCATCTTTAGTCTATGATCTTTCCTTGGCTTAAGATATTATGAAGCAGTTGAACAAGACTAGCATTTTCATATAGTATGGAATGTTAATTTAGTGGAATAAAAGCAAGTTAAAACAGTATACAGACAAGCTCCTTCTAAAACTAGTCTGCTGCCTGTTGGAGGCTTGGAGTAAGAAAAGGGATGTGAGGGACAAAGAACAGAGCTGTTCCTTGTTGTCCCTTCACTTAAGGAAAGGAAGAAGGAAGGTGTGCAGGACACAATTTCCCAGACAGGAAACTGTACGGATAGTATGGGCATAGTCCAGTGCTGTTGGATATGAAAAAGGAAATGTTAAGGTCCCAAAAGAAGAGATATTTAGTCTTTGCTTTTAGAACAGTGAAAGTCCTTGCATGGCTAACTCTTTTGAAAGGTACTAATTTCTTAGGTGGTAGCTCTCCTGATTGTTTATCCAGCAGATCCAGAGCTTGGAGGATCTTTGTGCTAATAAGCAGTGTGGATTTGTCCTCCGATGCTAGTTTGTGTAAATCTGTCTAGCACTATGTACACACAACTCTTTTCCTTGCAGTCCCATATTCAAAAGCTTTCCATGCTGATTGCATTGATAATATTTACCATGTACAAGGATGAAAATGTGAGGTAAATGCAGAATTGCTGTTTAAAATCAGTTTTAGTAGATATGGACTGAAATAATTTCAGCAAAGACAGACTTAAAGCACACTTTTGTGCTTTCCTTTGTTCATGTAACCATGTACCATCTCCCACAGACTAGTTTTTACTGGCTCGGCTGAATACTCACATTTCAGTTGTTCAAATCCTATTTAGAATTTTATTTCTCTTGCAGGTCTAGGCTTGCAGCTATGAAGTATTGATGGGCTTCTGACAGGGTTGTCTTTTGGAAAAGGTTTAGGTTTTTGATCAGTATTTTTTGCATGCTTAGTATGGTGTTTGGATTCTATTCTTTTGCTCACACTGTTTTTTATCATGCTCCATATTCCATGTCATTGTTGGACTGGTGTGAGTCGTGACACCCTAGAGTTTGTCCATCATTTGTAGTTTTTCAGATTATTAGTGTACTGGTACTGTTTCTTATCATTGGAATATTACTTGGCATCTACTTAGGACACCAAGTAATTTTTTTTACTTTAACTTTTCCAGTTATGCTTAAAAATATTTCTTCTTAAAAGAAAGCTTTAAAAGAAAGAAATCACCTACATTTTTTTAGAGTTCCAGTCTTTTATTGCTAATTCTTTGTAGTTGTGGACTTTTAAGTATGTATTTTTTAAGACTGAAGAAGTAATAAAAAAGTAATTCTAAACATCACATGCATAATTAAATGGCATATCCAAGAAGACAATGAGACATTTATATTCAGAGAAGTTACAGCTCAGAGAATGAGATTTTTCATTCTATGTCATGAATCTCTAACCAGAACCAAGAGAGATGAGCATAATCTAAGTAGTTCTGGAAAAAATAAATTGTATGACCTTAAAATAAAAACATAAATAAATAAATAAAATGTAAATGTCAGGGATAGTTGAGCAATGCAGAAAATTTGGGTTCCTGAAATACAGTACATGTGCCTTCATAAAGAAATGGGAAAAGCTTACCCCAGCAGCCCAAACACCTCCAATTTACGTGTGCAGCCACTACCAGTGCTTACAAGAGCAAACCAACTTTTGGAGCGCTAGGTATAAAGTTTTACTAGTGCTTGTTTAAGATTTACAGCTGGAAATGGAGTGATCATCTTAAAGACTCTAGCAAATTCTTGTCATCACTTCATCATATAACAAAATTAGTGTAATGGGTTTTGGTAGTGGGGGGAGGCTATAGAGGGGTGGCTTTTGTTAGAAGCTGCTAGAAGCTTCCACTATCCTATGAGGAGCCAATGATAGCCAGCTCCAGGAGGGATTTCCTGCTGCTGGCCAAGGCTGAGCCAATGAAGTGCGCTTCTGTGATAACATATTTAAGAACAGAGGAAGAGAAGGTTGTTGCACAGAAGAAATTCCAGCCTGGAGAAGAGTGGAGGAGAACATGGGATAACAATGCAGATTCCAAGGTCATTGCAGCAGAGGGGGGGGAGGAGGGACCCAGCGGCCCCCTCTCCCCCTCCAGCAGGGGAAAGACTTAGAGCTGAGGCCCCTGCTGCTGATGGAAGACCATTGGGGTGCAGAGACCCCCCCCTGCAGCCCATGCTGGAGCAGGTGGATGCATAAAGGAGGCTGTGACCCCCAATGGGAGGCCCAAGATGGAGCAGGGTCCTGCAGGAGACCTGTGGCCCATGGGGAGAGAAACCCGTGGTGGAGCAAGTTGTCCCGAGTAGGACTTGTGGCCCCGGTGGGGGGACCCACGTCGGTACAACTCAGCCCATGAAGGACTGCACCCCCTTGAAGGAATGACCCATGGGACAGCAGATTGGGAAGAACTGTTGCCCGAGGGATGGACTCACACTGGAGAGGCCCATCAAGGACTGTCTCCTGTGGGAAGGGACCCCACAGAAGCAGGGAAAGGACTCAGGGCTGTGGCCCCCCTGTAGCCCATGGTGAAGACCATGGTGAAGCAAGTTGTCCCCTTGCAGCCCATGGAGGACCATCAGAATGCAGAGACCCCCCCTGCACCCCATGGAAAACAACAACTGACTCCCCTTTCCCATCCCCCTGCACTGTTGGGGGGGGGGGGAGGAGGGAGGACATGCAAGGAAGGAGGGGTGGGGGGAAGGTGTTCTGTTTTATTTCTCACTCTTTATCTTTTATCCTGTTAGCAATAAATTTAAGTTCTATCCCCTACGTTGAGTCTGTTTCGCCTGTCAGTAAATGATTGTCTCCCAGTTCTTATCTCTACTCAGAAATTCTTTAGCTGGTTTTTTTTTTCTGTCCTCTGTGGAGTTGCAGAGGGAGGGGGAATGTAGCGGTTTTTGGTGGGTATTTGAAATCTGGCCAGGGGAACCCACTACAATTAGTTTATCTTTCATTTTGAGTGGTTTTTTCAATTATTATTAGCTTGTACTTCAATCGTCACATATCTACTATGAATGTAATAGGAAAAAATACTGTAGAAATAAGTAGATATGTACCTTGCTTCAACAAGGCACTTGAATGTGTGTTTAAATACATTATTTATTCTCATTGACTATAATCACTGAAAGCTTAAATGTTTTGCTGAAGTGGAGCTGTACTGTTATCAGTGAACATTTCCCAGCATGTTTGCAATTTTTTGTTAAGAAGACCAAAAGAAAAATCAAATGTAATGACTGTAATAATGTAATTGACAAAATCTCCTTTATAATTATTGTAATGAAAGTATCATTGTGCCCTTATTTTAATATGGCTTTGATTTCATATAGAAAGATAGCTTTTCTCTTTGTCTCATCCAGCCTCATTTAAAAATTTTCTCTTTTTAACTCCAGCGGATAAAACTGCTAGCAGGAAACTATGCTTCTGAATAATGCGTGGTATTACACGTGATGAGGCAGACTTCTCCAAGATCCTTGGGATCCATGCACATATTTTGTAGGGAATATCACTTTATACCCACTGGCAGCATTCAGTTCTTAAAAATAATTTAATCACTACCCCCAAGTTTAAATTTAGTCTCAGTTTTGTTTACTGGGTATTTAACATGTCACGGACTCTACAAATGGAAAATCCACTTGAACATTTTGAAGGGGAGCATGTTAAGATGCCTAAATTATAAAACACTGCAGCTAAGAATCTTGTGTCTGAATTCAATGGTAGCTTTAATCCTTTGTGGTTTTTGCCTTGCTACAGGTATGTGCATCCCAGGGGAGGTGTGATTCAGAGTGTGTCTTCTTGGAAGCATGGCTCAGGCTCACAGTACATTAACGCTCAGCAAACACAATCATGGACAGCAGTGACTCCCCAGCAGAACTGGTCTTCACCCCCAGAAGTAGTAGACCTCACTCTGGATGAGGATACAAGACGCAAATATCTACTGTAATGCAACATCCCTATGTTTCTGTCCCCACCCCTTCTCCCCTTTGTGGCAGAGAAGTTCATTGTTAAAGCTTCAACTTCAGAAGCCCTGTTCTTGGCATTATGAAATTCAAACTCATTATGTTTTTCATTTCCATAAGAATGTAGTATGATTTGAATATAATTTAAAATGGTTTTGCCTTCTCAAAGAAGGATTCATTCCAGAATTAAAACCCAATAGCACCAAATTTAAAACACATCTACAGTTAATAACGTGTGCATTTTAATCTGAAGAAATAACTGTGTGCAAACTTATGTCCTCCCACCCTTTCCCACCTCCAACTTCAGAACATTTTTAATTTATCAGTATATTGAGTTTGTTAGTAGAAGTTAGTGTTTTGCTGTGTGAATATCAGTGATTTTGAGAAATGCTGTGTCCTCACTGATTTCATTGGAACTGGGAGTTTTCAACACCTCCAAAAATTGGGCCAAGAGTATTTATACCCAAGCTGATTTGGTTATGTTACCAGCAGAAGGGACTGTCTTTAATGCAAAGGGCCCATAACATATGCACTGAACAGCTTTTAATTAAAGAAGTTTTATTTTCAATATAATTTATAGTTTACACTCTTATAGTTCTAAATTTTCTATCTGACTACTGTGTTTCACTGATCATTTCCCATGGCTTGTTATGGTTTAAAATAGTAATAATAGTGACTTAGTAGCAGCTGATTATTGCAAAAGCACAGGAAAAAAAAAAAAGTAATAAAAAGGCCCAGCATCCCTCTCCTTTTTAAATAAAGCTGAACTTTTTTACCTAAATCTGAGTCTTGCCTGGAGTAGGAGAAGGAGAGAAACAAAACAGTCCTCATTTCTACTGCTGATTATTTGCTTCATTCACCATCTCTAAAAAACCCCCAACCAAACAACCCCAAACAAATTCAAAGCCCCAATCTGGCAAAACACTTTAGCAGCTGCATAGCATTTAGCAGGGACAGTTCGCTGAAACTCTTAGGACCATTCAAGTGCTTAAAACTCTGTCCTAAAAGGTGTTGCAGGATCAGAACCTAAGGTTGTGATTTATTTTAATTTTTTTTAAATTTTTTAAATCCATGGCTAGGCTTCGGGAACGAAAATTTGAGAAATTTTTTAAATAGATCTGTACCATTTTCCTGGCTTTAGGTCATGTCTCTTATCCTAGTTTTGGAATTGTTTTTCAGGTATGATTCAGGAAACATTTTCTACCAGAATATTTACTGAAATCAGTGGAACTACTTACTTTAGCGGGCTATAGTTTCTGTAGTGTGTATGGAAATTCCTGTCACTCATCTGTCGTTTTGAGCCTTTCTCAAGGCAAAACCCAAAGATTAGATTTTAACAAGATGATATTCACTTTAAATGTCTATTGTGCAATTAAAACATTCCTTTTTATTCCAGATGTTTCTAGTGGGAATTTTGTACAGCTCTATCATCAGATTTTCTGAACAGGCATTAGTCAGAACATGGGAAGTTGTTTTCTTTTTGTGTTGGCTGGTTTCTAAATTTATTTGGCTTCCAATAATTTTATCTGCGGGCAAAAAAAAAAACAAACCCAAGCAGAACAGTTCAGACTGCACTTTAAAGAACAATTAGGTAAAGGATTGATATTCCAATTTCAAGCTTTCTAAAACATTGAATTTAAGTGTATTGCATGGCCAGAAAAATGTATGTGGTACTTCTAGTGACCAATTTCTTTCTCTGGGAGAGGGAAAGAGGAAGGGAGGGAGGGGAGCATGGATGAAGCTCATTCACATTGCAGTAGGGAAAAGCCCCATGCTATTGGGGCACTATAATCAGCAGTGCCTGTCTATCTTTTCTCCTCATATTTTAGTCATGCAACTCAGCCATCAATTTAGTGGGCTAGCACACATTTTGTAATGGTAACTTTGGAACTCACATACTGTGGCTACATTTTCCTGTTTCACCAAATCTTTTAAAGATTAGTTGTGAAGAAAGCTTCAGAGACCCATTTGTAGTCCTTCCATGAAAAATGCAAACTAACTCTCATTTTTCAGTTTGTATATGATGTGACTTCCATGTATATATAAAAACAACTGCATCCTAACCAAACTTAGTTCAATCGTGCACTGTGTTTGTTTAAACAATACATGTACTGTAGCCTGATGCAAGTTTTCTTTTATTTAAAACACTACATATTTTTTCTTAACAGATTTGAAAGGGCAGTGAGTGATCT
Organism: Platyrinchus mystaceus; assembly: GCA_035041135.1. Taxonomy (NCBI): domain Eukaryota; kingdom Metazoa; phylum Chordata; class Aves; order Passeriformes; family Tyrannidae; genus Platyrinchus; species Platyrinchus mystaceus. The sequence goes on from JAWWLV010000179.1 coordinate 7,409,908, forward strand.
GAAAACTGCGATCACTGGATAGTTAGGAAGTGGTTTGGGTTTATTTTTTTATTTTATTTTTTAAAAAGAGCAAAAGGTGCTTGGATGATTTTGCTCTTCTCAGCAGGAAAGTGAAATGTTAGCCATTGTATGGCTAAGAACCAATGCCCATGGGGCCTGATCCAGAACCCATTGGAGTTGATGCAATGCTTTCCATCAACCTCAGTGTGCATTGGCTCAAGCCCTTCAGGGTTTAGCAGTTCCTGAATTGCTAGAGTGTGAACTTGGAATCTTCTATAGTGAAGACAAATCATTGCTTAGAATATAAATGTTTAAAACTGCGGCTCTAATTAAAAATTTTGATTCTTCTCAACACTCATTATTTAGTTCTCATTTTCCATCTAGTATTTAATGGTCTTTGAAGAAATAATAATAATAAATCAGAGTGTTATATATATATATGTATATATATTTTTGGTGTAAGATGAGACTTGTTTTTAGAAACAAGTCTGTAGCATAAAGGTTAAACTATTTAAAAAAAAATAAAATAGTGTATTATTTAAATAATATCAGCTTGTTTGGGATTTTTTTCCACTTCCATCAGATATGCTTTGTCACATCTCCAAATTAAAGCTCAAAGTTCTGGGTTACAGCTGTCCAAATTCAGCACTGTTCCCCACTGTAATGCATTTAATTTTGCGTGTTCAGAATGTAAAAGTGATTTCCTGACTGCAAACCCTTGTTTTTATCTTCCAGACCAGGGCAGGACTACCACTTCTCCCTGTAACACTTGCAGGGGATGCCAGGGGATGTGCAGGTGCCAGTAATGAGCGGCTGCTGCCCATCATAGAACCATGGAATGGTTTGGGTTGAAAGGGACCTTAAAGACAGTGGGCAGGGACACCTTCCATCAGACCAGATTGCTCCAAGCACCATCCAACCTGGCCTTGAACACTTCCAGGGATGGGGCATCCACAACTTCCTTGGGCAACCCGTGCCAGTGCCTCACCACCCTCACAGGGAAGAATTTCTTCCTAATATTTAATCTAAACCTGCCCTCTGTCAGTTTGAAGCCGTTCCCCCTTGTCCTATCCCTCCACGCCCTTGTGAAAGGTCCCTCTCCAGCTTTCTTGTAACCCTGTAGGTACTGTAAAGTGCTCTAAGGTCTCCCCAGAGACTTCTCTTCTGCAGGCTGAACAACCCCAACTCTCTCAGCCTGTCTACATAGCAGAGGTGCTCCAGCCCTCTGAGCATCTTTGTGACCTCCTCTGGACTTGTGCCAACAGGTCCATGTCCTTATGTTAGGAGCCCATTGTGCTCTGCGGGATCCCTTCTAGGCATGCAGTTTCTGTGCAGCCTCCATCTCCCCACACACCACAGTCCTTCAGATGTCTGAGCAACCTTCACACCAGTATTTCTCCAACTGTATCCTCTTGTCCCATCCTTCCAGCTTTCTTCTGCTGGTCTTCCTTGGAAATGTGTGTATCCAATGTTACCTTAGGCAGATTTAACTATCTGCATCCTAAAATACTCTTGATTCCCCCTCATCATTACTACAGCCCTCTGGATGCCCCAGCATTTGGCCACATGGACCTCCAGGAGAGGCTGCCATTTTGAAGAAGGGTGCATTCAAATCCTCCCTCTGGCGTTGTAGATACATAGGAGATGTTTCTCCATGGTATTATAAGGTGGCAGTGGTCCTCTAAACCCCAAGAGGAGCTTTTATGCCTGAGGTGATTGGGCTGGAATGATGCTTTTAAGATCCTCATGGGAAATGTGTCACTAGCGTTATGTGATTACACTCAAAGCTCATCTTACCTGGCACAGAATATGACAGAAATTCATGGAAGGGCAACTTTCTTGCTTTTCCACATGATTACACTTCCCATTTAGGTCCATTTATTTGCACTCTCCCTGGACCATGTGTGACAAAAACCACCAAATAAAAAATACCCCTTGCAGAAGCTCTGCCAGGTCAAAATCACTGGCTGAGTGCCTTGGATCTGTTTTCGGACATTTCACTAACACCTCCCTTCTGCTAGCATTTTGCAGCTCTAATGGGATCCATCATCTGCACAAAGAGCAAAGGTGAAGATCTCCATGATGCATGGGAAACCACCTCCTTGGCTGGGCTTTCCTTCTTCTCTTGGTCAGCAGCACATCTCCAGGAGGACAATACCCCCTCCTCACCTCTGTATTGCTCAGAGCAGCAAGAGGGAAGGACACCTTAAGAAAATTGTTTTGCACTTGAATAAAGCAGTGTTGTGGGTTAATTAATATATCTGTGTCTAGGTTTAATGAGACACAAGTGTTTTGATGAGAATTAGTTATGAGGAAGACACAAACTCATCCCTCTAAGCAATTGTAAATCCGAAATTAAGAGGCTCCAATTGAGAAAGTGTGGAAAAAAAGAAAAAATAACAGCCCTTTATTAAAAGATATATGTGTATTGGCAGAACAATGAAAGGACACAAATAAAACAACCAAACAATATTTTTATACCCAAAAATAATCCCCTTCAAAACAAACAAACAAACAAACAAAAGTGAACAGTTCAGTTTGTGCCCTTTGGTGCAATTCTAACCACAGTCAGCAGGGGGCACTGTTGGATCACTGGAGATGCAGAGCCTGCAGCATTCTATGTTAGCCAGCAGAGAGTGCTGTTGGATCACTGGTGGTCACCATGTTGGGGGGGGGAGGGCCCGGGTGTGCTGGAGAAGCCGAAAATGGAGGTCTTCCCTCCCCCTCACCAGGAAAGGGGAGAAAGGAAGGAAAGGAAAAAAAGTTCTTCCCACCAGTAACTCACTCTGCCTCCAGCTGGACTGTATGGCTTCCCCTCTCCTTTGATGTGCACGAGAACCGCTGGAGAACCGCTGCCAAAAAAACCCCACGGGAACGGAGGAGAGGAAAAAAAGGTTCCCAAATAGTTCCTCTCCAATGAAAATCCAAGCAGGTTCCCGCGCTGGGTAGAACTGAGCTAGCTGGGCAGCCAGGTTGAGAATAAAACCACCTTGGAGCTCCTGCCAACCAGACTTTTTTCCTAGCTTAGGCAACAACGAAGTCCGTGCCATTTCCCAGGAGAGGAAAAAAAGTAGAAAGTAACTCCTCACCCCTCCCCACAGACAAGATCTTGAGGGCCATGAACTTGGAATGTGGTTTTGCTAGCCACTTCTTTTGTGTTAGTCCATTGCCCAAGGCACAGCCAACCTGCCTATTCAACATCCCTTTCACACAGTGGGCAGGGGGAAGGGAAAATTCTTGCTTAGTTTCCCAGAGCGAGCAAAATCATTTCACTGCAAAAGATGGGTTTGAAAGTGGGACTCAAACTGCATTTAGTCATTGCAACATTATATTTCTGAAGTGGGAATATGACTTGAAAGAGGCAGGTGTAGTAATGGGGGAAGGAAAATGCACTTGGATAATTTCAAGTTAACCCAAGTGCTTAAGAAAAACACTGTGTGACAATACAGTATTTACTACACTTGTTATATCCTCACAGTTAACTCAGTGTTGATACATTTACCTAAGATTGTCAGTAAATCCCTTTAATGTCAGTAACAATCCTTCATTTTTGGCATTGCTAATGTTGTTTATCAATATGACAGGATGATGATAAGAGCTTTAGGAGAGCACCTTCATGGAGAAAGAAGTTTAGACCAAAGGACATCAGAGGTTTAGCTGCTGGATCAGCAGAGACTCTTCCTGCAAATTTCAGAGTTACAACCTCAATGTCTTCACCCTCTATGCAGCCAAAGAAGATGCAGATTGATGGTATTGGTTTTGTATTATTTTAAGCATGATGTGCTTTTTTTGCCTGAGATTTACAGGGGAATCAAGTTCAAATGACCTTTTTGCTGCATAAAAGCATCTGCCTTGTGCATGGTTGTATATTTAACACTGTGTTTAACCGTAGGGTGCTTTGCCATTTCAGGAAGGTCTACTAGATGTGGAGTTTCTTTTTTACATCATTGGAGTAACAAAATCAGAATTATAGTTAGAAGTAAGTGTAATTTAAACTAGGAAAATAAAATGACATTTTAGTAGAAGTCATTTAATCATCTGATGCATAATTTGTAATTAGCGGCAATTATGACCAATGGAAGTCCCACTTCTGAAATGCAGTTACATGCATTCAAGAATGATGTGAGTAAACTCACTCAGATAATTTTGAGATTATTAAAACTGGAGTAACCTGTACATTACCTCCTGCAGAGGTCACTTAAATATTGATCATACTTGAAATCACTGCTTCATTGCTGTGCACTTAATGGTCTATATGTGTGCACAGACACTGATATGAATTGAAAAAACAAAGGAACAAAAAAATCAAACCCCAAAAGTCCCATCTGGAAGTGGAAGTTGATCACATCTCACATGAGGGATCTTGTCTGTTTAAAAACAGCCTCTGTAGTACCATGAGAATGAACTTAGACTTGAATTTGTTTTACAAAAGACAGGTGAAAAATGTATTTTGTTGGAACAGACAGGGTGAGAAGTGCAGCATAATCTGTCAGAATTGTCCCAGGTTCTGAAAATTGTATTTATGAGTAAAGCTCAAAGAAAGAATCCTTGCATTTGATGAGCTCTTCTAAAATCTTAGATACTGTCACTAGCACAAAATATTTTTAAGAATTCATGTGGAAAACTCCGTAAGTTAAAATAAGTCAAGTCTTTACTATATAAAACCCCTTTATTTGTGAAATATTAAATAAATACTTATGAACTACATAAAGTAGTAAATAACTTATAAAATTACCTTTGTCAATGTCTGTGTGCTAATTGGCCTGCAAGTCTTTTTTAGAATTCTTTGTTAGCCACTGAAACTAAGAGTTGTTAATATATAGAGACTGTAAAACAAATTCTGCTTTTCTAACTTGTAACCTTAGAGCTAGGTGAGTACCAGAGCTATAATCACATTGCTGTGATGATTTGGGGTTTGTTTGGTTTTGGTTGGGTTTTTTTTTTTTTTTGAAAACTAACATGCATGCTGTGTTCTGCATGTCTTCCCATGCTTCTTGGAATAGGCAGTGTATCAGGAACACAAAGATTGGATTCTGCTACAGTAAGGACCTACTCCTGTTAAAGCCTTCTCCTGGTGAGTAAAGTTGATAGGTCTGCTGGTAAAGCAGCTATTTATGGAATAAAACATCAGGTATTTTATTACAGTGGTTTTACACTAAGAAAACTGTTCAAGTTTTCAGGGTAGGTTTGTGCTGAAAATCTAGAGCTTGTTTCCTACAATGAAGAGCGAGTGTTTAAATACTTGGTTTTGTCAATATTGTAGCCTTTTGAAGATTTTCGACAGCTTGTGCTAAAAATAGCTATGTAGAAAGTGTTGAAATCAAAATTTGGGTGAAACACAGCTACTGAAAGTGGGGGAATGTAAAGGAAAGAAAATCGTTTAATCTATAACACTTCACTTCTGATTGTTGATCTTTCAGGGTCTTTGCTTGGTCAAAGTTATCCCACTAAAACACACTTCAGTATTGAATGGTTATAGGGATAATTCCATAGTTCTCCAGTTCTTGGATACTCCATGCCAGTGTGATTGCTTAGGCTGGATTTAGGTGATTGCAGCCTGAATTTGGAGCAGTGCTGACAAAAAAAGGCAGCTTGATAGCACAAGTGTAACACAAAATACATGTATTGTGGCTTGTGAAAGATCTGTAGTCCTGCCTTCCTACAGGATTTTAAATGTTTCCTCAGCAGCCTTTGCTGTATTTTCTCATGAATAGAATTTCTCTCATTTTGCAAGTAAGTCAGAAAACTAAATTTTTTAATATTTACTATAATGGATTAAAAAAAAATAATTCAGTGAATCTTTCTCCTTTGTTGATATTTTTCATGGACTGTAAATTGTCTCTTCTTGCAGCTTCTTTCTCCTTACTGGTGGCATCCCTTCCAGCTCATGTACTGGCTGCCTTTTCTTCAAGTCCTGAACCTTTTTACCTGTAGGAATTTAGTCCTAAAAAGTTCTTTTGTATGAAATTCTGAGAAGGGAAACTCTTGCACATGGAAATTCAGATCATGTGAATCTGTCAGTTCATAATCTCAGGGGCTGTTTTAATTTTTTCTTCGTTCCAAGGAACTGAAGTTTTAAGTCTTCCCCTCCCCCAGATTGTCCCCGCTGTTACAGGATTTTCTGTAGTCAGGTGACCTGGGATGAAAATCTTCCAAGCAGAAATATTTGACCTCATGTGCTTTACTTTGCATTGCAATAGGAGATTGCAGAAGGCAAATAAAATTCCATACAACATAGCATGGCAATATTTTGATGCATGACTGCTGCACTACTGAGCTGCTTGTGAAAGTGCTAGAATGAAATGTTAAAAACCTGCTAATGGAATTTTTTTCTGTGTTTCTTTTCCTTTTTTGTTTGTTTCTTGTTTGTTTTGTTGTTGTTTTTGCAGTTTACCCACACTATTTCTACCGGTGATATGCAGCATTTTGAACATTTGGAACCCTTAACCTGTTAATACTTGTTAAATGGACACTTTGAGATATTTTATTACAGAGTTTTTAATTAGCAAATAAATTCATGAGTACTATAGAGAAAATATTTTAGAATCTAAATGTTTCTTATATTTATGTGACTTCTCATTTATATAGTTACTTACTTTTTCAGTTTCTATTCAGTCTACAAATCAAATCATTGCTGATTTTTTATTCTAATTTTAGTCTTTCCAACTGAATGTACTGTAATGCTTGTATGTATATGTCCCTATGAGCAATATAGGGTTTTTGTAAATTATGCAGTTACTGTAATTATCATTGTTTTTTAATAATGAAAATGAAGGTGAAAAGGATTTTAATACCTTTGTAAAAGTATCATGACACCAAGCAGTATATATTTTGTCTTTTTGGAGCTGTTAGACCTGAAAACAAGCCCAGCTTTTTTTTCAGATACTGATGTAGAAGCTGCGGTACACGAGTGTTGTTCTCCTCAGATCTGTATCTTTCCACACAGAGGACTTGTCAAATAGTGGCAGTTTGTCTTTATTTAAAATAGAACTTGTTTTAAGAGCTGAGAGGAACTCTGACACTGAGGAAAACACGTTTTAGAAGTGATTTTGACTTGCTCATAACACTCTCTGCTGTATTTGTAAAGCGACTCTTCACAGTGACTGAAAACAAGCCATAAACCAAGAACTGTTTGTATTTTTTCTTTTCCTTAACTGAGGAAGACAGACTTCATAATGATTCCTGGTCATAAGCCACAGGCCACAGAGAGGTTTTTGGGTTTTTTTTTTTGATTGAAAACACTTTGTGGGAAGATGCTGGTGAAACTAGTTTTAATGGACCAATCTTAAAGCACTGCAGCCTCATGTCAAATGAGTAGGGAAAGATGAAGGTACAATGGGCTGTGAAACCTCAAGCAGTGCATCTTCTAATAAAGGCCTTACTTTTCTTATGTAAGTCATCTTATGTGTTTTGTAAACTTGTTCTAAAGAGTTGTCTGGACTTTAATTTTGATGGATGTTGCCATTTTGGACTGTATGAGTAGAAAATGTATCTGATACTTGTAAATGGCATATTAAAAAGCCAGCAAGAATCTATTCAGATGGTGCATTATTTATTATGCAACAATATATATAGCATGTCTTTTTTTTCTTATTTTGTTTTTCACTTTTAACTTTGCTTGTAAAACTGAAATTCATTGTTATTGTTCTGGGGTTTTTTCTATTAATCTTTTGTGTATTTTCAGATTATGTAACAATATGTACAGTCTACTTTTGAACTATTTTTATCACAGTATTATTTATTGCTTTCTTTCAATAAAGTACTGATGCATTTTCCACTGCCAATAAAACACTATGGAAAAGCTGAGATCTAATGGTGTGCAGGCAGAAACTTTTGCCGTGAGTGGACGTTGTCAGTAAAGCATCTTAATGATTGTTTGCTGCCCTGTAGATCTTGTTTCAGATGATGACCTTTCTCCAGTAGGAAAAAAGTACTCCATTAGAGGTGACGTTTGCTTTGGAATTATTCAAGTTCACATGCATTAATCAGTTTTGGAAAAAAAGTTTTCTGAAGAAACGGCTTTATTGCCTCCTTCTACTCATAGTTAAAGCTGTGATTTGCTTTTAAAAATGGTAACAAAAACTACCACACAACTTCAGTGTGTTCTGGTCCACATGATGGAGATTGAAGTGCTGTTCTAGGTAACACCAAGAGCTGCTTTGTTAATAAAATGAGATTATGACCATAGTGATATTTGGGGAGAAACACAGGAGTCGAGGGAACCGATACAAAATTGGGTCACAATAGGAGCTGTTTGTGTCAATTTTAATCCATTGGTAAACCGTTTCTTGTGTAGAAGAGAAGACAGAAGGATAAAGTTACAGAATAGTGGAAGCAGTAGTGAAGCATATTCCATCATGTCCTCTGGATCAAGAGAAGGAATGCCTGGAATGGAGAAATACTGTCATTGATGCTCTAAACATTGTTCAGTAATGCATCTGTTTGTCTGGCTTGTCTGTATGAGTTGCTCTCTGTTCATTTGCAGGCTCTTTTATATTTTCAGAGAATCTATCTTCGTAGAAAAAGCTGAAATGGAACTGCAGAAGGAGCTCCTTTCTCACTGTTCAGCTGAACTTCACTGTTTAGAGAAAAAATTGCATAGACGTTACTGGTCACTGATGTGATAGTGGGTGTTCAAAGTCATGTATTGTTGCTTCTCAAAAGTGAAACCAATGCGGGGTAGACTTGTAAAATGTGAAAAGAAAATGCATTTATTATTTTAAGGCTGTAAAACCTTAACTGTTATGGAACAATGGAACTGACATGAGAGCTAGAATAAATGAGTGAAATGGCAAAAAGCTTTCACGAACTGGCATAACTGTGTGGTGGATTCCTTCTGAATTGCACAGCTAAACTGTCTTGGGGAAAACAAGAAAAACATTTATTTAATTTTAATAACACAGACCCCCATCCCTACCCAAATTCAAATAGTGTGGAAAAGGCACTTGGGTATGTTATAGTAATCTTTAAATAACACTTGATTAAATAGAGCTTTTTGTAAATGGCCCAGTGTCTTTAAAAGCTTTAGTTGGGAAAAGTGCTATAAAAATTATAGTTGGCATTCTGTCTGCGGTCAGGAGATGGTAGAATTATCTGAGTGAACTTCAAACTTGCAATTTTTGCGTGTTCAGAGGACAGGGAATCTCAAAATAGGTGTTTTAACTTTGTCTTGCTCCTTTCAAACTGATATAGAATTAAAGCCCAGGAAGCCGCTTTAGCAGTGTCTGAGGGACAGGAGTGACTTATCATGCCAAAATTTGGAGAAAGGTGAAGTAGGGAAGTAGAATAAATTCAAACAGGATTTATTCTTGGAACTTGGTAAAGATTGGGAGGAGGGGGCAGCAAAGTAAATGTTCAAATAAATGAAAATTGACACCATGTTATGTTTGGGGGTGATATTTTTTGAAGAAACTAAAGAGTTACTTGGCCTTTAAAGGAAAAATTTTCACTTTACATTGTCAGGGTTGTAGATTTGGTGCACTGTTTAAACTCAAGTTATTCTAAATTAATTTCATTTTTTGTTAGCAGGGTTTTTTGGGCACAAAAATGCAATTGTAATTAACTTAGGTAACAGTGCTTTGTGGTTTTGTTTGGGATGTTGGAACAGATGGGTGAAAAGTGATAGATAGATGTGGTTGGTATTCCTACCTGTACATAGAGGGACAGGTGGTGACTCCAAAAGGGCCCAGAACAGAGCCAGAAGTAATTCCCAAAGGATTCAGACTCTCTGAGCCTGTGTTCTCCTCCAGCAGACAGCTTTTTGAGAGAAAATTTAGCCCAATTTTTAAAATATACTGTATTCAATTTATAGGGGAAATTGCACTATATTCAATTTAGAAAAAAGTAATTGAGCCTGTTTATACTGTGAACTCACTGCGCTTGGAATTAATAAATATTCCTGTTCTCCTGGATTTTTTATCTTACCCTTTATTACAATTTGTGTATTTATTTGTCATGTTTATTTGCTGGAAATGTCATTCCTTGGAGTCTGTTTCTTCTCCTCCAAAAGAGTGGGCAAACAAACAATTCCAGCTACAGTGTTAAGGCTGCATTTTAAAGCACAGCTTGTTTTCCTTTTGGCATCTGTTCAGTTTAGATCCCTTGGGAGCAGCCAAACTGTTTTGCCTAGGGAAGAAAGTGATGGAAACTGGAAAACCCTTGGGACAGGGTAGTTGTGGTTTCCAAAATGTGATGGGACAAAAGTGAGTATTAAAATTGAAAAAGAAAAAAAAAAAAAAGCAAGAGGGAAGGGGAAAGAAGAAGGAAAAAGTGAGAAAAAAGGAGGGGAAAAAAAAGGAAAAAAATTAGGGGAAAAAGAAAAAAGGAGGAAGGAAAAAAATGAAGCGGAAAGGGAAGGAAAAAAGAGGAAAAAAAAGAAAAGAAAGGAAAAGAGGAAGAAAAAAGAGGGAGGAAAAAGTGAGAAAGAAGGAAGGAAAAAGAAAAGAGTAAGGAAAAGAGGAAAAGGAAAAAAAAGAGGAAGGAAAGGGAGGTGAAGGAGGAAGGGAAAAGAAAAAAAAGGGGGGGGGGGGGGAAGAGAGGAGGGAGAAATCTCCCGTGGCCATTTTACAGCTCCTGATGGTGCATTTTTGGAATAGCGGTTGTGCAGCGGATTCTTCCCATCGATTTAAAGAAACAGGGAAAGGAGCAGCTCGCACATCTATTCTCACGGAAGCGCCTCCCATGCCAGTGTCGCTCCCGGAGGGCGGTGATCCCGCACAGCCCCGCCCGGGGGAGGAGCTCGGCCCGTCCCATTCCCACCTGGAGCCGGGAAGAGGAAGTGGGAGCTGGGGAGAAGCGGAAATTGCAGCAGCAGGAGCCGTCGGCAGCCCGGGAAGCGCCGGGGCGATCCAGGGCCGAGGGAGAAGAGGAGGAGGAGGAGGAGGAGGAGGAGGAGGCGGCGGCACCGTGAGCGCGGCGGGGCCGGGCGGGTCGGGCCGGGACGGGGAAGGGCGGCCGCGGAGCATCCTGCGGGACCCCGGGATTCCTGCTGCCGGCAGCGGCACAGCCGGCGCTGCGTGGCTCCGTCTCCTGCTTTTAATGTCATTTAAACTCGGCGAAGCAGGACAGCGCTGGTCACTGCAGGGGAGGGGAAGCGGCTTCTCCGGGACGCGCCGCGGTGATGCCGCGCCGGGGCTGCGACCGCCGCACTCCCGAGCCCCCTTTTCCTCGGTGCCCTCCATCCAGCTTTGCTTCTCCTCACCTTAAAGCCTCGGCGTGTCCCTCCGGGAGCTCGTCCCAAGGCCCTGGGAATGGGAGAGTTCCCCAGGGCGCCGCTAAAGGCGCTGGGTAGGATGATGTGTCCGCCCATGAGTCAGGAGAGGGATTGGCCCCATAAATCAGCGGTGTAGATTTAGGGTCGGTTTGTGTTTGAGCCGCAGCGTTTTGCTTTTTCCTTCAGAAATTTGGCCACTTGTGCTACTGAGTCACAAACAGATCGTGTTTCTCCTCGGTCTGCCCTGGAACTGATGCTGGAATAGAGGCCGAAAGCAGCAAAAATTCCTGCTGACTCTGCGCCGAGATCCCGTGTCACTGCGCTGCTTCGCTCTCCCTTTCGTAATTCGCTTCGTACAGTGCAGGGTTGAGGTGTGGAAAAACGTTGGCGTTTATCCGCATCCTTTAGGAAGAAACGTGTTGGATTATGGATTTTGCACGGGGAGCGTGTGAAATCCTTCTTTGCTGCGCTATTGTTTGTGAGAGTTCCAGGAGGAAGCAATGAAATCGAGGCTTAAGGATCCAGGTTTTGTTCTTTTAAATGTCTGAGCGCAGCTGTATTTAGGAAACACATTAGTCAAGTGAATGTATGAATGAAGCACATGGGGAAAAAAGTTGTGTTTTGCGCAAAATATGTAGGGATTCACCATGTGCTTCAGCTCTTGTCACTTGAATTCCATTTCTAAACATCTTGCACAGAGGGTTGGGTACAAAGCCATCCCTCTTAAGAGAAGTTACAAAGTTAGAACCTGGATTCCACGTTGAATTTCATAATTGAGCTGTTTTGAATCTGCTTTCCAAGGCTTTGCAGTTTTTTTGATGAGAGATTAGATTTTAGTAGGAAAGCGTAGGAAAATCTGAAACACAGTCACATCAGAGAGGGCTTTAGACAGGATATTCTAAAGGCAGTGATAAAATACCAGTGTTCTAAAGGTTTATGTTATAAACTTGTAGTCTCACAAGTTTTCTGCATCTTAAGTACTTTTATAAATGCTAGTCCCTTAATTGCCAGAGGAATTTGGAGATGGGAGACCTGAAGGAGCATAAGGGAAATATACTTATCGGGATGTCATCTGCTCTGCTTTTACACCCTCCTCCTGGGCTGCTCCATCGTTTGTTGCCTTGATATTTGACTATCAGTTTTTCAGTTGTTCTCATTCACGTTGCCAGTCCTGAAATTTCTGAAATGCTCCATAAAATTGGCTCATCAGCTCGTTCTGTCAGGCTGTAGAACAAGCCTGACAGAACGAGCAGTGGACTTTACCCGTGGATTATTATTGATGCATTTGAAAGGGAGTTTTCATTCCACCTACTGAATTGTGCTTGTGTGAGTGAAATAGCCTGTGACAATCATCCTTATAATCTATTCTTAATTAGAAAGATAAAGGTAAGTGGACAGAATTATGGTATGTGAAAAAACTGAATTCTAGTAGAATAGCAAAGAAAAACCCTTTCTCTGACGTGTATCTGAAAAGCTGGGAGAACAGGAAGCTTGTTTTTTGATGTTTTAGTTTTGCTTTTTAGAATTTATTTGTCTTGACTTACCTAGAACAAAGAGTGTATAACACAGCCACATTCCAGGCAGGTCAGGAATTCTGCTAACTAGTCACATTCAGAAGTGTTAATTAAAAGCATCCAACTTGATACTCCACAGGGGATAAAGTTTCCCAAAAGTGAGATGCCCCAAATCATTAACCTCTTGGAAGTGCTGAATGTCGTTTCTGGATGCCATTGCTTGCCTTTTTATGAGTCTTGCTTCCTGCTCTTTGTACTCCAGCTCTCCTCCTCTGTTTCTCCTGAAATCAGGCAAGATGCTGAGTTTGTTCATGTGTCTCAAAACACAGAAACTTATGTTCTCTCTTGCTGGATTGTGTGCAAAGTCTTACAGTTGTTTGGATTTCTGTCATCATGCTGAAATTCATTACACAACACATGAGGTTGTGCAGGTATAATGTAGGTTATACAGCCTAAAGAACAGTATCGTTCTCATCATTATTAATGAGTGGGGGAAAACCACCTATTCCTACACCTTAACTATATGCACAGGATCTAGAATTAGAATTTGGAAGTGGATGTTGGCTTGGAAACCTGTTTGAGGAGAAGTCTTTGAGTGCAGTGAAGGTAGAAGAAAAAAGACACATATTAATTTGAGCGAGGAAGGCCTCTTTGTTCTCTTTGAAATCATGTCAGTGATGGCTCCTAACCTTTTTACAGTGCAGATAGGTCAAATCTGCTTCTACTGCAAGTACAGCTTCTGGTGGTATGGTTAAATAGCATATTGTACTGGGAATTTTGGGTTGCATCTTCCGCAGCTTGCACATAAAATGGATTGCTATGTGACTGGAGTGTGACCCTGCTTGTTCCCGTGGTGTTGCAGATGTGGAAGGCGACTGCAGGCCACACTGTTTCTGTCAACCAGGATGATGGAGCTGATGACTGGGAGACAGATCCAGACTTTGTGGTATGGATTTTGGATTTTACTGATTCAGCAGGAGTGTGTTATGTGGCATGTTAAGAGTAACCCTTCGGGGTGGGGGCTGTGTCTCAGCAAAAGAAACTGATAGGTGCATGTTCCTGGAAGGGAAGTGAAAGTGAAGCTGGTAGTAGCTGCCTTTCCAACTCTTCTGATCTCAGTGACTGCTGGAGGCTTTTCTGTGACCTCTGAAGTGTAAATAACTGGTGATTTCTTTGGGTTTCTAACTCCCTTTTATGTGTGTCCTTCACAGAATGATGTGAGTGAGAAAGAGCAGCGCTGGGGAGCTAAAACTGTCAATGGATCCGGCCACCAGGAGCACATCAAGTAAAGCAGCTCTCCTGTGGAATTTATTAATAGTCACAATCCCAGGCAGCTTTTAATCAACTCATATTCTCGGTTACATGTGCCTTCATAATTAAAACAAGAGTGCCTGTAGAAGATTGATTATTTGCCAGATTGCTGGTCTTTCAAATCCAGACAGTATCTTCACATCTCAAGATCAGAAATATGGTGTAGAGATGCTTAAATGTTTCATTATCACTGGAAATGTAATTTTTCCAGCCTCCTTGTCTGGAAAGTTTCTTTGTTCTGTTCTGGTAAAAGAGCCAATAGCTCCAGGGGAGAGGTTGAGTGATCTGAGCAGTTCCCGTTTGTTACTTTAAAGAAACATTTGGATTCTTAATTCTTAGGCTTTATTTAGAAAACTGTTACCAAACTCATAAAAGCTCTGGCAAAGTAACAAATAGAGCTCTCTGACAGAAAAGCAAATGAGTATCACGGAGCTCTATGTGAACAGAAATTACCCATCTCCTGAATCTTGTGTTTCTTGCAAATTTATTTCTTATTTCTGTGAGTTCGAGTCCTGCATATTGCAGAGGATCACTGTGGGAAGAGGAGGTGCATGTCCCCTCACACCCTTATTTTGCATTACAGTTGAGCCCACGTAAAGTTGTGCCCAGTTAGAATTAGTCCTGTTACCATGGGGACTGTATGATAAGAGATGACCCCTGTTCTGAAAAGTTGCCATCTAAATAAAAAGCATTGGAAAGAATTTAAATTAGGACAAGAGGAAAAAAAACTTTTCAGGTACATATCAATTCTAGGTAATGGATTGTTCAAACAGCAAAATTCCCGTCCATGTTAATCTTAAAACCAACAGTTTCTTATCTTTTTTTTTTTTAAACAATTTTTTGCAGTGGAATAAATCCAGTTTCTCAGAATATGAGCAAGTTTTTTGTAAAAATGGGAAGGGCTTGAAAAATACAAGTTGTCCAACTTCTTTTTAAGATAATATTTTTGTCATCTCTTTATTTTGCATATTTTTGAAGTTGTCTGCGGAAATTTTCTTAGTAAAACTTGCTGCTTCATTATCATTGTCTTTTAAAGTATTCATCAACTGAGAGAGAATGTCTTCCAAGAACACCAGAACCTCAAAGAGAAGGAGCTTCAAACAGGACCAAAAGCTTCCCATGGCTATGGAGGGAAATTTGGAGTTGAACAGGATCGGATGGATAAAGTAAGTGTGAATGAGGCTTCCCTGGGATGATGGGATAAAGGAAGTATGACTGAGGCTTCCCTGGGGTGCTGGGATAAGCCTTGCCTTGCCTGTGGCCAGCACCACTCTGTGTGTGAGTTAAGCTTGGTCCAGCTTTGCTCTGGGATGTGCAGTGGCCCCAGGTGCTCTGTCTTTAGAGCAAGTCCCCCTGGAGTCAGGATTCAAGTTTCTAAATGTATATTTCTAAATTAACAAAGCACTTCATGCATTAATAAATCCAGTATTATCTTTTTATTTTGATGCTGTGCCAGCTCTTCTGTGCCTATAGACAGAGATTTGGCAAAGAATGAAGGACAGGGTGTGCTGCTGCCTTTAAATTAGAGGGCAGTTCTCTTAAACAGTGGTAAACTGTCAATAGTGACAAGTAAACCAACTGTTTAATATATCATTGTAAAATATCATTGTACTTCAGGTCAGATGACATCATTTTATATAAGGAACTGATAGCTGTTTATTATACACTGTTTAATAATTCTTAATACAATTCTTTAGCCATGTGATAATCAAACATATCAACTTCTTGCTACTTTCTTACATGTACTCTGTTAAAATAAGAATCAAAACATTCCCGAATAAGAAAGTTTTCTTACTTCATTTGCTTTCTGTGGTTGTGGTAATTTGCCAGCCTGAAATTTTTGCTGGATTCCCGTATTCCAGGGTTAATTGCTGTGTAGTTCTTAATGGGCCTCTGAAAAAGGCTGGGCTAACCTTTGAGTCTGGGAAAGGAATTGCAGAGCAGATCCAGCCATCAGGCCTGTTCTGCTGCTGCACTCTAGTGTCAGCAGTTTATCCCTCACCGGTGTCCGTGGGGAAAAAAAAAAAAGGAACAAAAGTGAGCACTATTTCCCGTAGGCCAGAATTAATCATGGGGAAAACCATGATGGTCATGCCCATCTGAGTGATGCTGGTGGCAGGAGATGTTTATGATTTATTTTTATGAGTTTTATTTTTTGTTGTGCTCGGTATTTGATGAAATGCAGAAAGTTCTGGTAAGAACACAAAGCAAACAACGTGCTTAAACCTTCCCTACCTCAACTGGTGTAACAAAAGAGAGATCATGTAAAACCACATAGAAGCTAAAATTTCCAGAGCTTCGTGTTTTCTGTAAATGTAATGGGAAGAATAAAGAGAGGTGGGAGCCTTTTCTGTCACATTTAACAGTTATTCTACTACAGAACATCTGCAAAATGAACAAGAGCATGACTGTTTCAGTCAGGAAGAGAAAGGAGCTTTTGTGATGCTTATAAGTTGAAGTAATGTCCTATTATTGACATCCTTGTTCTGTTACCTGGCAATTACTTCAGCCCTAATGTGCAGTAATATTTTGCTTTCCTACCTGCTGGGAATGTTCCCTCCAGCACCTGTGTGGAGGAAAAAGGGCAGACACTGTAAAAATCACATTACTTAGGTGTCTTGACACCTTGCGTCCTCACGTTAATTCACCTTTGTCCAGCTGCCTGACACAAGATAAGCAAGTGTTGGATTAAACTGACAAATTCCAAGTTGTTCTGGCCAGTGCCCAGTGTTAGCTCAAGGCAAGAAAAAAGCATTTTTGCTGGGTTAAGTAGCACCTTGAAGGTGTGAGGCTTCCAGCTGGGAGGGTTAGTGTAACATTAGCAAACACTGCTTGGATAGACTCTCAGGTGTGTAATTACATAGCACTGTGTCTTACCTGAAGCCAGGCATGGTGTGGTGTAGCTGAGCCTCTGCCTTCTCTGTTCAGCTCAAGTTCCAGGGCCAGGCTGCAGTTGGAGGCTGCAGGGCTGGGATACCTTTGGCACAGGGAGCTCTGTCTTGATGTGGATGCAGTGCTTCGTGTTGCAATGCCATTTTACAAGTGAGGAGAAAGTATGGAGAGAAAATGCCTAATTCTGATATATGCAGGAGATATGGGTGCCTCCCTAAAAGAGTAACACCCAGCTGTAGTTGTAATTGTTTGCAGTCCCATATCAGCTACAACAGATCTGCAGCTGCAATGCTGTGTATTTTATCTGGAACTTTAAATTCTCCATAGAATCTCCATCACGACTCTTACTTTCATTCCTGTGCTTCTGAAGTACAAATACAGAGCATAAAATAGTCTCCATAAAACACAGTCATTGCTGTCAGACTCTTGGCACTTCCCTTGCCTGGGCTGTGTTGGTAAAGACTTTCCAAGTGAGTAGGAATTCCCAGGGAAGTAGTTTCAATAGGAGGAGTGGCGGTGACATGTGTTAGTAACAACTAAACTCCGTTTACTCGGTGCAGTGTTTTGTCTTACATACAGAACTGTGTGGAACTGCTCCTTCTGAACCTAACAATTTCTTTTAGTCAGCTGTTGGACATGAATATCAATCCAAACTTTCCAAGCATTGCTCCCAAGTGGATTCAGTGAAAGGGTTTGGAGGGAAGTTTGGAGTACAAACCGACAGAGTTGACCAGGTAAGCGATTTCATCTCCTGCTGCAGCTCCTCACACTGCTTTAGGTTCTCCTTTTGTATGTATAATTCCAATACTTTAAAATGCTGGTGTGGTCTGCTCTGCTCTTTCTCCTCTTTTTGAAGTTTAGTAGCAAACTAACACTGACTGTAACAGAGATAAATTACTGTTTAGAGCAAAGCAGAAAAAAAAGCCCTTACGGGAAATTGAGATTAACTGAGAAGAGATGCATATTTTTTGAATTAAAAAAATTAATTTAATTTTGTATTAAAAAATAATTTGTGTGTGTGTGTTTTGACAAGGTCAGTGTGAATGCTATAGAAGGAGGGATTTGGGTATGGTTTATCCAGTATCTCAACATGAGCTACTGGGCAGTATAACTGATGTCCTGTTCCAAAAATCTGTAACAATCCCTGCATGGAAATGCTGAATTTCTGTTGTACTGAATTGCTGAACCTGGCAAGACTAGAGTTTGTTGCTGGTACAATTTGCCTTGGCAAGGGAGGACAAAAATCCTTGCCATGGACACATGTACTAAATTGCCATGTAAATGAATATGGCCTGTAAGTTAAGTGGGTGTTTATGTTCCCAATCAAGAGGGTCAGAGCAGTATGGAAAGACACAGGAGCTTTCCATGCTATTTGTCCACTGGAATTCATGAATTTTTTCTCCTAATATCTAACTCTGTCTCACATGCAATTTTATTTCTCTACCAGTCAGCTGTTGGGTTTGAATATCAGGGGAAGACTGAGAAACATCCCTCCCAAAAAGGTAAAGTGGGCAGGTGGTTGCATCTCTAGACATGTTTTCTGTAAATGATAGAGTAGATCTTTATTCTTTCACTGTATGTAAAATACCTTATTTAGTGAGACCTCTGCATGACATCCTCAGTGAATCAGATGTTGGGTTTGGTGGAAGAGAAGATAAAATGTATTTCAAAGCAGTTTCATGAGCTGATGAGGTTTTAAGGCAAGGAAATAGTGTGTCATTGAGAGTCTTACTTTTCTTTTAGAAGGGAGGTTCAAGGACATCTTAGAAATAGTGGGAGTTGTTCTTTGGAATATTGCATCCTGTTGGAAATAGGGAGCCAATTTAATAGGAACCATCATAACGGGCTGCTGCCCGTCTCATTTCTGTGTTCAAAATTAAGCTTAACTTCGTGTGCTGAAGGCTGAAGACTTCATGGTTCTGAAATAATGTGTTTTTTTCCCCCTTTCAATTGCTAGGATATGATGTATTCATGAAAAGTGTCTTCATTTTGTTTTTGTTGTGCAGACTACTCAAGTGGTTTTGGTGGAAAATACGGAGTACAGGCTGACAGAGTGGACAAGAGTGCAGTGGGGTTTGATTACCAGGGGAAAACTGAGAAACACGACTCCCAGAAGGGTGAATAGACACATTAGTGGCCTCATACTCTGATGTTGTAGGGAATGACCTACAGGCCATGTTGTAAGATATTAATGTTTTGGCATCTCTTGCACTCCCAATCTGCTGAAAGGTAACACTGAATAAAATTTATGTTGCTGAAACCTCTGACTTCTGAAAAAGACACCTAAAATGTAAGTTTCTGCCTGGTTTTGAGTGGTGATCCAACTGCCATTACTTTGGAAACAGGGCACACAGTTTTACAACTTCTTTTGAAAAGCTGTGGATTAAAATACTGGGAACTGTAAGCATTTTAACCACCACAGGGAAGTGCTTCTAAAAGCATCACCTGTTTGTAGATTAAACCATTTATCAGTTAGCAGTGTTTAGAGTTAACACTGTGTTGCTAATCAGATTTCCAGGCATCTCTGATCAAAAAATCAACCATTTTATTGAAAAATTGTGACATTTTTGCCATCTGTTTTCTGTTTATCTCAAAGAAATGTTTGCACTATAGAAATGCTGACAAGAAGAAGGGGGTGTTTGCTTAAAAGCATCCAGGCTGTTGCTGACATGGGTTTTGAAGTTCACTGTGGTATAAGTGTCTTAAGAATTTTATTAAGGAGTCAAGTAGCTGAATTGCTGATATTAACAAGCAGTTGAACTACTGACAGGATTCTATTTTATTTTCCATCCTGGAAAATGTATTCTGAAGGATTTATGTATTCTGAAGGATTTATGGCTTCAGTGCCTTAAATCAAGTTTAACTAAGGATGTCAGTGCTTCTTTTAATACATGATGTAATGTTAGCAGCTCTGATTATCACATTTTTTCAAGGTAATATTTTGGTTATTGAACACTTACAAGATTCTTCACTCTTATCTCTAGATTATTCCAAGGGCTTTGGTGGTAAATACGGTGTCGACAAGGACAAAGTGGATAAAAGTGCTGTTGGCTTTGAATATCAAGGCAAAACGGAAAAACATGAATCACAGAAAGGTTTTTATCATCTTATTTTAAAAGCAGAAGCTCAGATTCTTTTAAACCTGGGAAAAATGTTTTATGGGGGGTTTTTGGGGTTTTGGTTTGTTTGTTTGTTTTTTTTTTAGTAAATGTAGTAAATGTGTGTTTGCCCCTTGTGTGTGCAGATTTTTGGATTGCCTTAAAGGAAAAGGAAAAAAAAATCTGCCTGATTTTCACAACCTGATTTTCAAGGGACCTTGGTTATTGAAATAAATATGTAATTGCACAGATCTGTTTTATTCAGAGGCAGCATCAAGCTCTTCACTCTTTATTTATTTGTTGTGCATATATATGTGTATATATATATATATGTGCGTGTGTGTGTTTTAGCATTAGGTGGAAAATGCCTCAGATTCTTCAAATCTTTAAATATTATTGAGTCTATGTGAGATTTTTGGTGATTCCTTGCATTGTAATCCCAGAGTTATTGCCTATGTATCCTTCCTCTCTGTTGAGGAAGTGCAGCAGGGAGAGTGACAGATGTTATTGTTAAAAGTGTTGTCATTAACAACAGGGAAGCTTATGCCATAATGTTGTTTTTGGTTTTTTTTAATAAATACTGTTTACAGTCACACATTGCAACTGTGTTTTCTGCCATTTCGTGCACACAGATTATGTGAAGGGGTTTGGAGGCAAGTTTGGTGTGCAGACAGACAGACAGGACAAATGTGCCCTTGGCTGGGACCACCAGGAAAAGGTGCAGCTTCACGAGTCCCAGAAAGGTACATCTGCTCACAGCTCTTGGTTGTTCTTTTGGAGTTCCCTCGTGTTGAGTTTCCTGTTACGTGTGTGAACCCTCCTCCCCTGGTGTCTTTGGCCACAGTTACAGAAGCTGATATGAGTCTTCTTTTCCTGTGTTGGACTGGTTGCTGTGTACTGGTTGTACTGGTGTTTGCAAAGCAGGTTTAACACAGCTGATACCGAAAGCTGAAAGCTCAGACTTAGTGCTGAGTTCTCTCTGGAGAAGTTTTATGAGTCTACAATTAGCCTGGATTATTTTTTCCTTTTTCAGTTCACTCATGCAAAGCACAGATTTGCAATTTCTTTGTACTTTCCACAAATAATCTGTTGTGGATATTCCTATTTTCATGCAGGGGAAATCTGATATCTAATGTTGTCCTTTATCATGGCCTGTGAGGTGCCTATTCCTGTGAAATACTTGGTAGACAGAAGAAAAGCTGTAAAACACAACAATTGCTCCCCATCACTCTGTCTGTCACCACCCTTAACTTGGAGAAATAAATATTTTTTAATTAAAGAAATTAAAACTGACCCTCAGAATATTGTTCTGTTGGGTGCTCCAGCAAATTGGTTGTGAGAGGATTACCTGAAACCCTTTTGTGTCCTCCCTCATTTCATAGCACATATATATATGTATATATATATGTGTGTGTGTGTAAATGCTGTTCCCCAGGCAGCAGTAGGGAATGAACTCTGAGCTGAGAGGTTTTTTTCCCCCTCAAGATGTGTGACAGCAGAAATATTGCTCCTTCCTTTAAGCAATGCTTTGTATATATATGATATCTGGAGGGTGGTCTCTGTAGACCCCATCTTCACACCTCTTTAAAGGTCAGATCTCTGTGCAAATGTTAACCACGCTGATGAAGGAAGCTCATTTTATTCTTTTGTACCTTTTGTTATTTGTTTTGTTTATTCTCTTGTATCTTTTGTTGTTTTGGTTTGGTGAACATAATATCTGTGTGTCTGTGTTCATAACCTTGATCAAATGCAAGTGTGTTATGCAGTATGGATGAAAAATGTTGAGAAATGCTTTTTTTCTGTGACTTCAGAATGGTGTTCTTACATCTGATAAATCATGTTGACCTCTTCCTAATCTCAAGTCAAAACTTTGTTTGGATTTACTTCTACAAAAGTCTCTTGAGATTTTGTTCTCCCCCCTACCATCCAAAATGACTGAAAATACTGCAAAAATAATTTTGAGTGTCTCTGACTAAACGTCTTTATTTTCCTTCCTCCATTTTAATTTATCACATGTGGCTTTTTCAGACTATAAGAGTGGTTTCGGAGGGAAATTTGGTGTACAGACAGAAAGGCAGGACCCATCTGCTGTGGGGTTTGATTACAAGGAGAAACTAGCCAAGCATGAATCTCAACAAGGCACCGTTTTCACTTGTTACTTTCTTAACAGTGCAGCCACTTCTCACACAGTCTGGAATAGTTGTCTGGGTAGATCTGTGCTAGGAATGTGCAGACACTTTCTTGCGCTTCTGTTCCTCCATGATCCAGCAGATATTCTCCCACTTTACTCTTAAAATGTTATATCAAGTAATCCTGTGTTCAGGAAATATGTCCAATGTTTAGTTAACAGTTCTACAAAATCATGCATTTAGTGTGATAATAACAACTTTATTGTCAGGATGATGTTAATGAAGTCATGCTTAGCAGTTTAGAGTCCAGATATTAAGTTTTGCTTGGATAAATTGGTGGGAAAATAGATAAGGACCAGGCATGTAACCATTAACAAGCAATGGGTTATGGCAAGATCATTTAAAAATTATTGTGATCTTTAAAACAAGAAGTAGGGAATGTTTGTGGTTCTTGGATGAGCAAATGCTGTTATAATGCTCTCTTTATTCATTGTGAAATAGTTGGGGTACAAACCATGAATTCCTGGTTTTCCGTTATCTTAAAGTGAGGAGTCTGGATCAGGAAAATGTAAGTGTAGTATATTTATTCTGGCTGAAAATACATACAAAGCTGAAGAAAATGAGGTTGTTCATTCTGATGTGCTACAGTGACACAAATCAGACTTTTAGAGTGTCAGATGAGCCTTAGCAGAGCCTGAATACAATCCCTAAAATAGCTGGCGGGGAGACCCAGGTGTTTTGGGGGCTGAGAGGAGAACTGTAATGGTATTCCAGGGATGTATAGGAAAGTCTGTCCATCCACAGAGTCTAAGGGCACATTCCTAAAGCTCACTGCCACCAGAAAGGGGTGTTTTTCCAGCCACACTCTCTTGCTGCTGCTGCTGCTGTTGTGCTGCTCTGGTGCTCGTGAGACATTCGTCAGAGTGCAACTCACTGGAAAGAGCAGAAAACTACTCTTGTTATTGTTTTTATTGTTAATGCCAGTAGTGAGTTAATGTGATTTGGGAGTGTGTAGCAGGTGCCAGAGTCAGCCTGAGGTGAGAGGAAGAGTCAGCAGCTCAGGGGTGGCATGGGACAGCACGGCCACCCCATTTTTGTGCTGGTGAGGTGTTGCAGGCTTGTGCTGTCTGGTGGAATTGCCCCTTTTCCATGTGTAGAGCAGGAGTTATTACCAATTACTTTAATGCTCATCAGTTGAGCATCATAACCAAATCCACTGGAACGAGAAATTTGTTCTATTTTCCTGCCATTCATAGAATTTACCAAGTTTAAGAGCAAAAAATAAACACCTCTGTGGTCACCGAAGACTGGACATTGCTCCTTTGAGCAAAGCAGGCTGGCTTAGGCTCTGTGATCCTTGCAGAGGGCTAAGAATTGGTGCTGTGAAAGCCTGTGTTACAGAAGTGATGCATTAGAAGGGCTCATCCCTTACTCCTTGCTTGATGCCTTATCAATCCTCAGCTTCATGTTTACTCAGAGAATGCATGTGGGCCCTCAGTCCATCATCTGCTGGTGTTACCTGGAGGCTCTTGCAGTTCTTGTGTCCTTCCTGCACCAAAACCAAGCTGCATTTTCTTTGGCTGCTGTCACTGTGCCTTCTGCATGCTGTTGAAATGGCTATTATGCATCTGAGGTGGCTGTTTGCATTTGGCAGGAAGGTGGGAGGGACAACAAACTCTCTGCTCTCTGACCCTCTTTTATCCTGCTTTTAGATTATTCCAAGGGATTTGGAGGCAAGTATGGTGTGCAGAAAGATCGGATGGATAAGGTGAGTTGCTCAAGACAGCCATGACTTAAATAGGCTGTAGGTGTACAGAATAGTCTGGTTAGATCTGTAGTGCCCAGCTCTGTATTTCTGGGTACTTCTCCAGTCTTACAGTAGAGTTCTGTGCTTTTCTAAGTCTTCAAAAAGCAAGTTTATACACACAGAGCCACTTTATACACACCTGTGTGTGTGTACATATGTGTAGTGTATCTGTTAAAGTAGGGGACACTGAAGGAGGGAAATGAAAGAATAGAAAAATTAATACAAAAGAATAAGAAAATCCATAAATTTCACAATTTTAGTCATCTAACAGCTACCTAATGTCTTATATCTTGAGGAAATGCTTTTAGTGGGATGCTTAAAATAGGTGTCTGATACCTACCCAACTTTGCCCACTTTGTTTATCAGGGACCTTCTGCTTAGGAGAATTCATTTTAGTGTTTTAGATCAGTGATTTGTTTTTAGATCAGTGATTAGATTTGTTTTAGAACAGTGAAAGATAGGGCAGTTGATACCCCCCTTTCTACCTGTCTGCTTTCTAATTTAAGAAAATAGAAGATGATAAAGTCCTCACTGAGATTTAACTACAAAATAAATTTACCCTCGGCCTTCTGTGGGACATTTGAAAGTGCGAAAGTAGCAAAGTTTGAAAGTCTGTAGCATTTCTTTAACTTGTGGCTTCAGAACTTGAGACCATTCATTGAAAAAACCTCATATTTTTTCTAAAATACTTGCTCTGTTTTAACAATATCTGCCTCTTTAAGGGAACTGGAGGCTTTTACCATGGTAGAAATCCTGCACAATGTGGATTAGAACAGCAACAGCTACACAATATATATTTAGGACATTACCTCATTTATAGTTCTGATGAGTCATCTATTCATAAACTATGGGGTTTTTTTAATTAATAGGATTTTGATGTGTTTGAACCTGTCCCTGAAGATTAATTCTTTGGCAGTTTGACTTACAGAAAGGATAATTCCCTTTGTGAAGCTTTGATTCTTCCTGATTTTGTTTGATGTTCTGAAAAAAAGCCTTAGGGACAGCATCACAATAAAATGTTACGGATTGAAGCTGCCTGAATGTCTTCATGAGTGTTGTGGGGGTTTTAAAATGTATTCCTTTTTCTCCTCACTGTTAGAATGCAGCAACTTTTGAAGATATTGAGAAACCAGCATCAACTTACCAGAAGACCAAGCCAATAGAAGCTGGTAAGGCATTGGCCCCAAATCCTTTCTTTGGAGCTGATAATGTCTAAAAGCCAGGATATTACTGTTGATGGAGCAATGCTGCATAAAACTGCTGTATGTGCAGGTCTCTGAAAACCTCAGCCACTCTCCCTCCTCCCTTTAGAGGTTGTTTTGGTTTGTTGGGGTTTGTTTTCTCTTTTTTTTTTTAATCCCCTTGAGGGTCATCAGGGTTGAGGAAGGGAGAATAAAAAGCATCAGAGTGGAGAATAGACTGAGTACAGGAGTGGTGGAGGCTGTACCATAGAGAGGAGGGATAAATCTTCCAGAGGTTTTTCTCTAAGAGAAATGTGCACAAGAGGTTTGGGCTTGGAAGGGAGGAGGGAGAAAGAGGGATAGAAGGAATTTTTTTGAATGGGCTGTGAGCTCAGGGGGCATAAAAGCATAAATTTGTACCAAAAACTTATTTCAGGCCACCTTTATATAGCTCTTGAAACAGCATTATTTGACTTGAATTCTTTTCCATGTTGCAGTTGCTAATAAAACAAGCAGCATCCGAGCTAACTTTGAAAACCTGGCCAAGGAAAAGGAGCAGGAAGACCGAAGGAAGGCGGAAGCTGAGAGAGCACAAAGAATGGCCAGGGAGAAACAGGAACAGGAGGAGGCTCGAAGGAAACTGGAGGTCAGTAAGATTCAAATCCCACTTGAGCAGCAAGTCCAGTGTGTTTCAGTGCAGTGCTGGGAGAAAAGGGAATCTTTAAGAAAGGATACTTCCCTTTTTTTCAGCTGGGCTTTAAAGCCACTTGTGTGTCTATGTGTTTGTACCTGTGCCTTACCTGTCTGTGACTGCAGCCATCCCATAGTGTGCACCATGTGCGTACCAGCCAGCACACAGGGGGTAGGGTAACACTTAATAGTATAGAATTTCCTTAATTAGCTTGTCCCAAAATATACTAATTTTGACCACTAATCCTTCCAGCCTGACCTTTCCTTTCTGTACTTCTGCCTTTTGGTAGTACCAGATTCCCTTGGGCATGGTGGAGCTCATAAAGGCTCTGTGGTCCTCAAAAGGCCCTGCTTGTTCACAAAGTTTAACACCATGGTGGTAATTGGTGAAGCTGGTTTTTTGGAATCAGTGTTGTGGAAGATGGAGGTGGTACCACTCATTGGTATAAGCACACGGCCAGGAGATTAGGGGAAGATAATCTTGCAAATGTTAATTGATTTTTAGTTTGGGAATTAAAAAAATCGACTGAGCTTTGGCATGGTTTAAAGCTTTGTGATTTTTTGTGTTATTCATAAGCAAGATAATTCCAGGAAGTGTTTAGTCAGAAATTACATTTTACCAGCTTTATAGAATTTATATATTTGGTGAAACTCTGCTGCTGAGGTGGAAGGACTAGTGAGTGCATTAGTAGTGACTTGTCCTTTGTGTCTTGTTCATTTGCCTTGTTACACAGTGGACTGGGGTCACTTGTCACCAGTAACCCAGGCCAGTAAGACCAGTCTGCAGCTGGGTGACCTTCCATGCAGGCTGCTGCAGGTTCAGAGCCTCTGTGGCAGTTTCTCTTGTGGTCCCATGCTGGTATTTTGATTTGATGACCTCATACTTATAATCTATAATAACCCTGATATTATGGCAGGAAGAGGGAAGCAGTTGGTGCTGCAGTAAGAATAGTCCCTCTTTTCCCTTCTCCTTCACTTCTTGTTTTACAGATAACAGTTTATACTAGAGGAGACTAAGCAGAGGACACACAGAGATAATTTTTAAATTCTGAATAAATGCTCTTTGGCCATACAGGTGCACTGAGACTTCAAAGCCACCCTGTATGTAACAGTGATGCCCAAACATGCTCCAGTCAGTGCTAATAGGGTCCCAAGCAGGTACAACCAGTAGGGAGATTAAGCAGGTCCTGATGAAAAGTACAGAGGATGCCCAGGAAAAATGGCCTTCCTCACCATCTTCATCATTGCCTCTTTATGTGCTGAAGAGACCTAAAGGAGGAGAATGCTTGCTGGGAACCTCCTCACTGCTCTTCCTGTCTGGCTGTGGGAGGAGTTTTCCTCCTTCTTTTTTTTCCCTTTTTTTTTTTTCCTCTCTCTTGTTTTTATTTTCTGCCAAAAGTATCTTTCATTGTTAGAGCCAACATGTGCCAGCAGCCACAGCCCCACTAATAAATCTTTTTGTCTCAACATCCTCCGTGAGACATCTGGAATCCAGGAAAGACAGATGGTTTCTCAGATCTCTTTGGTCCTCTGACTAAGAACAAATAGGGCAGAGCCAGTGGCTGGTTTCTCAGATGTGGTGGATACTTCTCCTTATCTGGAGGCTGCCACAGGATGCCAGGGTGTGTTGTTCATCCCATTCCATCAGTATGGTCTGATTCATCACAGATTTAGACTTGATGTAACTTAATTTGTTTTGAGAGTATGAAAAGTGCGTGGTTGGCTTATGGTAACCCAGCTCTGATCCTCCTAAACTAAGAGAAATACACTGCAGTTCAAACCCCATGTTATTCAGATTAACTAAGCCTGCCCAAGCCAGCGTGGCAGCTCAGGCAGCACTCTCAAGACACCCTTTTCCTTATAGTCACACCAAAGTGGAAAATTAACCCTAACAAATAAACCATAATTTGTGTTAACTAGACCCAAACCAGTTCCCCTGCCTGGTTCAGTGGTTTGGCTCCTCAGCTCTGCTCTTCAGGCCAGTGCTGTGTCATATAGCTCTGTAGTTTTGCTGTGCTGAAACTCATGTATCTTGTGTCAAGCTTGACTTCTGAAAACCTCTGGATTCCTTCTGAGCTGTGTTTGAGGCTTGGGAAAATCTGCTTTTATAGAATAAATCAGCTCTGTACATCGAAAGTGATCTGCTTTTTTTCCCAAGATGTGCACTGTGAGCATATATTCACTGCATACAAGTATCACAAGTTGAATGGGAGTTCAGCTGTGTGTATCAGTGATCTCTTCTAATGCTGCCTTTCATCCATGTGCTCTTTTAATACCTTTCCCCAAGCACTATTTGGGTTTCTTTACTGTGCCAGAGAAAACTGGGAGAGGAGGAGATCACAGAATTGTGGAATGGTTTGGGTTGGAAGGGACCTGAAAGATCATCCAGTTCCAACCCCCTCCCTGGGCAGGGGCACATTCCACAGGTTGCTCAGGGCCCCATCCAACCTGACCTTGAACATTTCCAGGGATGTGAAGTTCACAGCTTGCTATAGATGCTGAATGTCTCTCCATTAGACTTATTCCTGTCACAACCCAGTTGGAGCCATATTTTTAACCAGTGAGGAGATCATACAAAGTACTCAGGCTTTCTGCTTAGCTTTCCCTTCCATTGCATGGGCTTGTAGTCTGGGCTGAGTGGGGGAAGAAGTTTACCTGCTCCATTGGCTTTCTTGCCATTCATTTTGGGTGATCAGATGTTCACAAGTAAGATCTGTGGATGGACAGTGGTGAATTTAGGCTTTTGTTACCTATTTCTCATTGAGGTTTCCTCCTGCTGAGGAAACAGTTCTCCAGAAGGATTTAAATGTAGTTCCACAGGTTCTCGTGAGTCATTGAGGTGCTGTGTCTTTCTTTTTTTTTTGTCCTTGCTATCTCAGAAATTACATTATTTCTTTACTGGTATTTTTGCTGTAAGTGTGGGTTAAATTCAAGCCATTATGCTTGATTTTTCTTATGCTTCATCAAAGATTCTGTTGCCTGGACACATTTGAAGTTTTTTCCCTCAAAGCTGGTATTTAAATTTCACCGTAACCAGATGATTAATGTTCTTACAGACTGAACGTCTCCATGGTTAATTGTGGGATTCTGCAGACACTGGGAGAGGGGGCATGAGGTTGAGGGGAGCTGAAATGGCACTGCTGGCACTGCCCCTTTCTCCCAAGCTGAGCATGGAGAGGGCAGGAATGTGACCCACACCATCCACAGATACTGCAGAGGGTGGAGATGGACTTCGACTTGGGTGAACTTGGTTTCTTTGAGTGAACTTCACACAAAAGGAAGAAAGTCTCACTTTTTAGAAAGTATGTGGGCACATGTACTCCCACAATGGGAACATACATGTGGGCTGTGTTCCTTCAGGAGCCCTGTTTACTGGCAATCCTGGTTTGCTTTTCACATATGTCACGTAGTCAAATGGTGCTCAGGGAGCTCTTCTTTGACGGCTGCTTTGAGTCGATGGTGCCTCATGATTTCATTATCTTCTGCTGCCTTGGAGAAGATGAGACATTTCACTGTGGAGCAAAACCCAGCCTGAGAGGGGGCTGTGCAATCTAAATATTTTATGGCAGTTATGGTGTGTCTGTCCTCAACTCCAGGCTGGATTGTAGAGACCCATTTCCTAGGACAAATTAGTCAAACTGTTGCCCTGTGTGACATCATTAATGGATTGATGGTATATAATTTGTCCCCAAACTTAGTTTTGACTTCTAATAATCACTTTGGTGGTGCTTTTTCATCTGTAGCACAGGAGTTGGAAGTGGAGGGGAGGGTTTGCATGAGGACAGACTTTTTCCAGAAAGGACGGCACTAAGCTGTGAACTGTCTTCAAAGCTGGCTCTGCTCTCAAGTCACGCTTTGCTTTCTTTGTTAGATGTATTTTTTTCTGAGCTGTGACAAACAAAGGAAAGGAAGAATTTTTTGTGACAGAATCCTGTCTCTGAACTATGATTTCTCCTGAGAATCCTTTGGGGATTTACACCTTGATGGACCTGAACTACTGGAGTGCACAGATTCCCATAACACATATTCTCTCTTCTTTTTTTACAATAAAGACAGCTGGGCCCTAGAGTCACCATTTCCCCTATGGTAAAGAGAGGCAAAATGAAATAGCTACCTGACAGCCTTCTTTTAAGTCATGCCAGCAATGTAGCATTTCTTGTGCTACAGTATCCTGGCCCCATAATGAGTGACTTTCTAGGGATTATGGATTTGCCCTCTGGATTCGCAGGTGGGATGGCACAGCATGAAGTGCTTGAGTGCCAGATTTCTGTGTGTCACAGAATACAATAGCAATGCTGCTTTTATTTCTGTCACATCTAACTCTTCTAAATGTTTGAATCCCTCACTGTCACTATGGAGGACCTACTTTTGTGTGTGCTATTCAGGCAGGATGTTTTGCAGACCTGCAAGAGCTTGCAGGACCATTTCTCACCAAAGATAACAAATCAGTTGCACAGTTAGGACGTGTGGGCTTGAGGTTCTTTAAATTTAGGCTAAAATGGGATGTGAGGCCCAGCCAGCTGGTGAAGAGAGTGAATATAGAACACCAAAACCCTGCAGCTCCAACAAAAACGGGCCAGAGAACACTGGTTTTTAAACACATGCGTGCATATGTACTGTGGGGTGTTTGTTTCTTCACTTTTTTCTCTTCTGATTTGCTGCATTTCTGAGCCTCTGTTGTACAGCCAATCTCAACCTTCAGCAGGTCTAATGATCCAGCCAGTCCAGTTCTCTGCTCCCAGCAGTTTATTGCAGGATGTGCTGCCTCTCTTCCTTAGTGGAGGGTTGTTTCTTGTTCAGTGTCATCACATGAGTGATTAAACTGCGCTGAAGTTTTTCTTTCTCCTCAATTCAGGAACAAGCTAAAGCCAAGAAACAGACTCCACCACCCTCTCCTGTCACACAGCCAGCTGAGCAGAAAGCACCCTCCAGCCCAGTCTACGAGGTATGTTGGAATCACTTCCAGGATATGGTTTTTGATCCTGAGTGTAAAATCCCTGATGAACCTCACCTGTCTCTCTGCAGGATGCAGTTTCCTACGAGGCAGGGTCAGCCTACAAGAATTCCTGTTCCTCCTATCCAGCTGCACGTGAGCCAGAGTCTGGCTACAAAGCTGCAGAGTCAAACTACCAGGAAGCAGTGAGCCAGAGAGAGGCAGAATATCAACCAGAGACTGTCTATGAAGTGGCAGGAGCAGGAGACCATTACCAAGCAGGTAGAGTGTTTGTTTCTGATATGAAAGCCTTTAAGATGGATTTTATTTCCTTGTGCAATAAGTTGTGCTGATAGCACACTGTTTTAAAAAGGCTTGTTCTGACGAGACTTTAGATTCTCCACCAACAAACTTTAATTAGAAAATTAAGATGTGGCCAGAGCAAGGTTGAATTTACTTAATTTTAGTGAGATGATGTTGGAGTAGTTACAGTCCTCTTTAGGGTCTCAGTGCAAAAAGAAATTTAGGGGTAACCATTTCCACCCTGTGGGATGTAGCTTAACATGAGAAGAAAGCACAGAGATGGAGATGAAACATGTGCTGAGCCAGCAGAAGATTCTGTCAATACTTCTTGGAGTTAGAAATCGATGTGGTGTGTTCTGTGCCTGTGAGGGGATGGAGTAGGGATGTATGAAACTGCAAGAATAAGGTTCTTCTGAATTCCTATTTTTTTTCACACCTTTTCTTCTTTCTAAATGTGGTGTGAAGAATTAACCTGCTCTGGTACAAAAACCTGGGAATTTTAGACAGACCCCTTCCTCCTCCCTCCAACTTCTATTAAACTGGTATTAAATATTCTCTTACACAATTATCTTCAGCTCAGTTTTGTTCTGTCACATTTTACAGAAGCATTGTAAAGGTTATCATTTTTATTTTCTACTGTCTGAAGTGCCTGCTTTTGAATGCTTCCTTCCAGGCTTTAATGGTGTGTGATTTAGGGGAAAAGTCCGTTTCAGAAACAATGCCAACACTGCTAAAACCTGGCATTCCCTGCTTCTTTTGGGGGCTAGCAATGGAATTAAAGGAGGAACACCACAGAAAAGAATTCAGGGTGATGGGTAGTGTGCTTCATGTTTTGATTTTTGTCCTCTCTCTTTAGAAGAAAATGCTTATGACGAATATGAAAATGAACTTGGAATTACAGCCATAGCCCTTTATGATTATCAAGCTGGTAAGCAAAGCTCTTCTTTTTAACCTTTGTCTTTGAAATCTCTGTTCTGCACAGGTAAGTCTGGATTTTTCCTTTGCCTTTTTATCTTTTGGTCTCTTGGAGTGCTATATGAAATGAATATGTGAAGATTTAGGAAACCAGTGATTTAACAGTAGCATTGAAACACTTTTGAAAACTACTCACTCGTGTTTCTGGAAATGGTGGGACTTTTCAAAATCTTTTTTAACCAAGTGTTAACACTCTTCATAGAATCCTAGGAGAGTTTGGGTTGGAAGGTGACCTTAAAGATTATCTTGTTCCACCCACCTGCCATGGGCAGGGGCACCTTCCACTAGACTGGGTTGCTCCAAGCCCCATCCAGCCTGGCCTTGGACACTGCCAGGGATGGGGCAGACACAGCTTCTCTGGGCAACCTGTGCCAGGGCCTCACCACCCTTACAGGGAAGCTTTTTTCCTAATATCCGATCTAAACCTACTCTCTGCCAGTTTGAACCCATTCCCTCTTGTCCTGTCACTACTGTAAATAGTCTTGCCCCATCTTTCCTCTAACGTACTGGGAAAGGCCAAAATTAAGTCACCCCAAAGCCTTTTGTCTTCCAGGCTGAACAATCCCAATTATCCCAGCCTTTGGTCTCAACAGAGGTGCTTCATCCCTCTGATCATCTCGGTGCCTCCTCTGAACTCACTCCAGCAGGTCCATGTGCCTCCTGTGCCCCAGTAGCACCGCAGGTGGGGTCTCACCAGAGCAGAGGGGCAGAATCCCCTCCCTCCCCTGCTGCCCATCCCGTGGGATGAGCCCATTTGGCTTCCAGGGCTGTGAGTGCACATGGCTGGGTCACATCTCACCTGCCATCACCCCCGAGCCCTTCCCGGCAGGGCTCTCCTTAAACCCTCAGCGCAGGGAGCTGCTTGAAATCTCAGCTGGTTGATCCTGTCGTGGTGGTTTTTTTTTTTTTTTTGGAATCTCTGGTTGATCCTGTGGTAGTTTTTTTTGGAGTCTCTGGCTGCTCCTGTGTGAACACTGAGCCTCCTGCACTCTCTCTGCAGCGGGGGACGACGAGATCTCCTTTGACCCCGATGATATCATCACCAACATCGAGATGATTGACGACGGCTGGTGGAGGGGGGTCTGCAAAGGCCGATACGGGCTCTTCCCTGCCAATTATGTGGAGCTCAGACAGTGAGGAATATTGTCCACTGGTTATGCCTTAATTCCCCAGTTACATGACTTAATACACTACAGATCATGATGCTTTTTCTGAGGACGGAAGGGGGGGGGTATATACACATATTGCTTTTATATTTAATACTTTGCTGATGCTTTTTGAGATGTTTATGCCACAGAAAATCGCTAATATATTGTAACAACTACGTTTTGTCACTAAGGCTCTTCAGATTATTTTCATGCATTTGGGAACGTTCCTTCTCTGCCAAATTAGCAATTGTCATTAAAAAGCCTTTCGGAGGACAGTTAGTTTACCTGTCTGTTGTGATATTGCATGTTTTACTCTTAAGTGAGCAGATTTGCTTCAGTGTTTAAGTCTAGTTAGTCTTCCACTAAGTGTTTTCAGCTAAGAAAATCATGGCTATGCAGGTTGTTTGCATTTCCACTAAGGGGGAGTGGGGAGGACTGGGGAGGTGCATAATTTTTTTATTTTCTTTTCCAGATAGTGCTGAAAAAAACAAAGAGAATGTTTGAAAGCTACAGCTAATGGCAGTTAATCCAATACTGTCCAGTATTTATGGAATATTAATGTTATGAAGGAAACAGTCTGGTACTTTTTCCTTCTCTGTTAAAGTGAAGTTCCTTGGCTCTTGCATTTTTTTTTCTCTTTTTTAATTATTTTTTCTTGATCCTGCTCCTCCTGCTCATGTTATCCCAGAGGAGGGCTGCAAACTCTCTAGCACTGATTGTCCCAAATTTCTTTACTTTTTGTTTTTGCTTCACCCTTCTCTTTCCCGGGAAAACTTGGAAAAGTTACTACATGAGTGTTAAAGCACTCGGCGAGATTCCTGCTTGTTCGAAAGGAAACTGGTATCCATATCTGTGACTACCTGTGGGAATATTCTCATTGGCTTAAATGGGAGACAAAGAGGCAGGATGGGATTGAAGTTGTGTTCTGTGTGCAGTGCATCCATGTTCATACCAGGAATGACCTGCTCTGCAGTAGTGACATTTTATGGTACCATATTGAAGTCAAGGAATGCTAAAACGAATAATTAGATTCAAAACCTATATAAACAGTCTCTCTTTTGAAACCCTACAGGAGACAACTATACTTTTTGTATGTTCAGCAGAAACTGCCAGTAACGTTCTACTAAACGACAAAATTAAACCAGATTGTTTGGGTTTTTTGCCAAACCTGAAAATCTTGTTGTTCTAGGAAGCTGACCACTGCAGATTTAGGGTCCCTACCAAAGATAGCAAGTTGCATCCAATAGTGCACATGTTCAATGTATGTACTGTCTGTTTCCACCTTCTGATCAAAAGGAAAATGGCAAAACTGGTGCAGCAGTTAAGAAAGAATGAGAAGAATTTTTATAAACTGTAAATTTGGAACAATGAAATAGAGAAGACCTATATAAAAATGGTAAAATGGGTAATGTATCAAGAAAGAAGGCATCGTGTTGAACCAATTCTTGGATGGTTGGGACAATCCTTAATGAATGTCATATGTGTCTCATGATTATAGTATTTTTTTTTCTCCTTTCCATGGTGTCATTTTCTGTGTTGTATTTGCATTTACTAGGGTTGGGTTTTATATGCAGTTTATTTTATCCAATTTTGCATAGAACACCTCATAGGGATATGATTTTTGTAAATTAAATATTCAATAAACTTTTTGAACCATTTGCATGGAATATTCTATGTGTTTTTAAATTGCTTTGGTAGTTCACCTTGTCTCAAGCTTATCTGGGACTGGTTTTGCTACAAGGAATTGTATTTCCTATGGAGAGCTGTGGTGAAGGCACCTATCTACTTCTAGATTGCTGCTGCCTTCCACATACTTCTCTTCCTCAAAACCCCATTTGCTTTGTCTCTTAATCCTTCTCCCACGTGGAAATATTTAGATAAAAATTAGACTTTGGGTGAACTTAAAGAAGAGATGCTTTTAAAATCTTTTTTTTTTTAGTTATCTTAGCATCAGGCTCAGTTTTGTCTTTTGTTTTATGTGCTTGTTACTTCTGCTAGAAATCCCGGTGAGTTGTGGTTTTGGTGGGAAGAGTTGCTCCTGGCTTTTGGGAATACTGGTGGCAACAGGACACTGAGTGCTACTGAAAACACAGCCATCACTTACAGTCAAATAAACTTTTACATCACTTTAAAGCTGTTTTGTTCTTGTTCGTGACAGGGTAGGTGCTTTCCAAGGCTTTGCTCCTGTGAGCCTTGGCATCAGAAAGGTGTCCTGCCATGCTGTCCATATTTTACAGTTTCTCATCCTCAGCTTCTCTGAGAATCTGGTATGCCTAAGAAAGAAAATCCCAACAGCCTTTTCCTAATCATTCATTAGTGATACTAATTAACAGGAAACCCAAAGCTTCAGCCCTCGCTTCCACAAGTCCCAAAATACAGAGGGAGAGCAGGTAACTTGAAAACATATAATTTGAGAAGACAATATGCATGCACCAGTGGGCTTTGCACCAAAGGGGTGGTGGAGGGGTGTTGTTTAAGCTTTGTGTTGCTGAAGGCAGATTTGAGGGGTGAGGAGCCTGTTGGGGGAGGCAGAGATCCTGAGCCCTCCAGGGGCACAACCTGATGGGAGGACAGGGCTGGAGCAGGGCTGCCAGAGCCACTGAAAGGCAAACAGGCCCTGCCTGGCAAGAAATGAGCTTCCAGCAAGGAGAGAAAAGCTCAAAGTGAACTCACCGTGGGCAAACTTCATAAGCAGCATCATGAGGAAAATACTGTGGTCCTTTGTCAGGGAGTGAAATGAGGAAGAACTGAGTTATTGGAAGAACAAATTAGGTGACACTATCAGCAATATTAAGGGTGTTGAGTTTTGGGAGCTTATTCATGGATTGCCTCACCTAATGGAGAAAACTTTATCTCTAAACCAGTAATCTCAGTATCATAACATGGCAAGATGTTCTGTCTAGATTGAGATAATACCTTGTCAGGCATGTTTAGGTATCAGCATTATGATTGTGCTGTTGCCACTAGGAGATTAGGAGTGAAGCCTTAAACTTTTAGGATCACTCAAATTTATCAGTAGTAGTTGCTCAAGTTATCCAAAACACTTGCTGCTGGAAAAAAAAAAAGCCACCCCAAACTGTCAGCATTTCCCATCAGCAGGGCTGGCTCAGCCCTCCTCGTGGGTAACTAATGCAAGCAGCAGGCAAGCCCATTAATTTCTGTTAATGGATGTCTTACTGATTTCTTGTCTGACTTTGGGTGAGCCATTTACTTTCCTGGCACCTTGAATTTATCATGTTACTGCTTAATGCAATCCTGTTGTCGCTGGGCTTCAGCTGACAGGAGGCAGCAGCAAGATCGATTGTATTCACTGCCTAAATCAATTGATTTTACACTTCTGAGCATCATTCTTCTAAATTATAATTAAGCACATAGTAGGAACAATCAATGAAGTATTTTTATATAAATATTTTAAAGTATTTCATTTGCCTATTTCTGTAATAATTGCTAGCAACAATAAACAGAGAAAGACGTAATTTGAAAACTCCTCCCACATGGGAGGTGGAGAAATTCTCACTCATGAGATACCCTTGACTGTTCCACGTTGCTGGTAGCTGTTCATTTTTAATTTAACCAGATTTTTCAACAGCAGGAACAACCAGATTTTTGACTTTTAACCAATGAAGAGGAACAGAGGCAGGAGAAATTACCAGGAAATATCCTCTGAAGAGGTGGCTTGGCTTAGATAAAATGCACACCAGCAAATTTTCACCTTGCATGTGGTCTGTGCATCCTCTGCATTTTTTTTCCCTGTGCCAGTTGACCTTTCAGCTTCAATAATCTCAGCATATTCTAGTTTTTAGGTGCTTTTTCTATCAAGTAGAATAAATGCTAGTTACCAAGGATATTTATCTGAAGCCCCTACTTTTACATGAGAGCTTTTGCAAATGCAGACTTAAAGCCACCCGTGATTTTCTGAGACCCTTCAGTCTATAACAGAGACTTTCAAAGTGCAACCCAGGGATGTTTAATACTCCACCACCAAGTCAATTCCTGGTGATATGAAGTTCAAGAACTGCTGTTTCATGTAGTCAATATTCACCTTGCTGCGGGCTTTCTGTGTTAGAGATTCTGGCTGCAATAATACAGACACGTCCATATCCAAGTATCAACAGGATGCCAAGAATGTGGTGCTTAATTTGTACTAAATTTGAAAGAAGCTTCTTCAAATTCCCCTCACGTTGAGCCCATTGCTTCTCCCTTGATTTACAGAAGCTGCTCTAAAGTTACTTGGCAAAGGAGAAATTGATATATTAGTCCATGGAAAGAGGAAAGAAGCAAAAATCGATCTCAGCCATGCAATGCTAAGTGTCCAGAGCACTGCCTTGGATGGCTTCCAGAAAGGGAATTTGAATTGATCAAAATAGCTTTACTTGACACATTTGTCCTAGGAGCTGGGACAGAAAAAGGGGCAATACATCTTCAGCTGTCTGGGGAGTGCCTTGCATGCAGCAAGGGAACCCTGGAAAGAGGTGCCTGGTGGTCTAATGCAGCTTGCCACAAAACCAGGGTTTGATGGTCTTGTGGAGTCACGCAAAATTGATTAAACAATTACTTTTAAGTAGCCAAAAAAAAATCAGCTATGTCAGCTATTTCCGTTATCCAAGGCCACTGAAAATGGGGCTCTGCCTGCAGGGAATGGAATTTCAAATACCCTCTTGTATTTGAAATGGCTGCACACCTAAAGAGATGGTGGCACTTCAGAGTTAAAAATACCTTCTTGTTAGCCTTCAGAGCAGGCATGGGGCCAATCTGCTCCACAAAGGCTCCAAAAATCACACAGCTCTGTGGTCAAATGCCTTCACCTCTCCTCTTTCTGCAGAGAAAGGAGGCTGACCAAGTCACAGTCTGAGAGCTGAAGGGTGGGTTTTGGTGTCCTTGTCCTCCCAGCTGTAATTGCTGCTCAGCTCAAAGCCCAGGGGATGCCTGCAGCTATTCTGGCTGACATAAACTTCTAGCAGAATTCCCACCATAAAGCAAGATGATGGTCCTCAGAGAGTTGGGCTCACATGACTTCCCAGGTCAGCATTTTCAGTTTCAAATTCCAGATTTTGGTTTTTAGAAGTTTCAGGCAGCGCAGCAAAAGTGCAAAAAAGTCAGAGATGCTGAAAATTAAAAGCTAAAGAAGATTCCATAATTCTCTAGACAGCAAACTCCACTGCAAGAGCCGGAGTCCTACATGAAGAATAAACATCAGGCTAATGGCAAGTCAGGAGCTGGGGCATTGCTGAGAATTGGATTTTCTTTTAAAAGGTTTGCAAGGCTTACAAAAGCTTTAGAGAAATTATGCAATTTGCTTTCTTGCCTACACAGTGCAGTAATTATTACTACCAGTAATTATTGGCCTTTTCTTTGAAAGCAAAGCATGTGACAAACTAAACTTCAGGTGGGTCAGCAAAAGTACAAAGACACTCTTAAAATAGGCTTTTTGTTGAATCTTGGACAGGAATCAGCATTTGCTCAGACTTTGGAAGAGAGGGAGCTGTCGTGTGCCAGATCCAGAGCAGAGTCAGAGCCCCGGTGCAGCACTTTTTTTCATGGGAAAGGTTCATCCTCTCAACCACCACTAACAGAGCTCTTGTATTTCATGATTGAACCACAAAGAGCCAAGTCACCCTAAATAAAGTTAAGTGCTTTATAATGCAAGGTCAGCCAACATTTCCTTGCCTGCCATGCTGAGGAATGGCAGGAGAGATTAGTTCTGCAGCCAGGTGCTGTTTCCGAGGTGTTTGTCATCTCCTTACCCCATCTCCCCCCCTTACTGATTTTCTTCATCAGTGTGTGTTCATTTTACCTCCACAGTGCCAGGTGATGACATACTCATTTACATTTTTGCTGTTTCTAACACTATTAATAATATTGCTGTTAGTCCAACAGCCCTGGCCACTGACCTGTGCACATCAGAACCTGTTAAGTGTTTGTAGCTTTATGCTCAAATTCAAGATCAAACATGATTTAAATTATTTAGAATTATTTAATTATTTAAAAGTCACATAGATGTGGTGCTTGGAGACATGGTTTAGTGGTGGGCTTGGCAGTGCTGGGGCAATGGTTGGACTTGATCTTGGGGGTCTTTTCTGGGATTATTCCCAGGCACAGAGTGCTATTACTATTTCTGGTAAAATATAAACTACTACATGTATCATCTTACCCTGAATTCATCTATATGCTAGCTACAGAAAAAATCTTAATTAACTAAGCCTCTCACTGCTCTGGCACAACAGTGTTAATGTGGTCAAAAAAGCACTGATAAAAACAAAAACAATCAAAATCTTATTGTAGCAGTATACACAAACTCAGATACAGCCTGGGAGTATTGCCAGTTGATAATAACATTTCTTTACTAAATACTGGGTGTTATTTCCATTGCAGCCTGGAAACAGATTCTCCAGTGAGCTTGTTCTACCTGAGTCTACTAATTTTAAAATTGCATTGCTGTTAATTTGAGTTTGAATAACCTTTTCCTTCTGTAAAGCCTTAATGTTAGTTTTGGCCTTTGGCTTTTCTAGCTGGTAACTACAAACAAATCCTTACACTGAAGTTGTAAGTATCCATATTATGAAGAAAATGCTATTTATATTGAAGGACTACACATACTAGAAGTTGTTGATTAAACTCTGATCTGTATTAACCCTATTGCATAGCCATTGTTTTAACATTTGCCTCTGAATTTAAGTTAGGTGGATACGGCCAGTACAAATATCCAACCCTGACTAAACTAAGACCACCAAACTACAGGTTGGAGAAGTATCTGATAGCCTGGGGAGTAATTAAAAACACAAATCATAATTGAAGCCAGGATTTCAGCAACGTACAGGCACTTGTGACAAAAAGCAGGAGGGGTTTAGTCCTGACAGAGCTCGGCTACAACTCCAGCACTCCTGGTCTAGACAACTTCTGTGGACACAGGCTGGGAAATCTGAGGCACAGGACAAGGGGAAATGGTTCAGACTGACAGAGGGTAGGTTTAGATTGGATATTAGGAAGAAAAATAAGGAATATCCAGGAAGAACAAGAGATTAGTCAGGAAAAAGAGCTGCCCTAAGTAAAAAAAAGAAAAGAGAAAATAGTGAAATAATGAGCCAACCAGATAGTGACAGGATGGTTTTCCTTTTTTAGTGTTTCCACTTTTCATCAATGGAAGCAACAGCTGCCTGCCTACATCTGTGCTTGCCTGAATTCCCTTGTAAATGCTGTCCTAGGTGACAAATGCATTCAAGTCCTTCTGAAATTGTTACTCAGGTCCCTGAACAGCTCAAACAGTTAGATAACCTTGTGTTTTCAGTACTGTAATGAGCAAACATTGGCACAGTCAATCTGGGCAGTAACACTGATGTCCTTATTAATAGGTGACCCTGTCACCCTTTAGGGGACAGTGAATCATCTACTCATTTCTGTTTATTTCTAAATACTGGTTTTGCCTTTCTAGTCTCTCAGAGCCATTCCTCATAGGATTTGTTGTTGTAGTTCACTACACAGGATTTTTGCCCTTGATGGAGCATCCTCTGGTTAGAATGTTTCTTTCATCTGTTATTTAATGGCTAAAAGAAAAGAAAAATTATGTCCTTTCCTGATACTTTTAGGATTTACAGAAACTGCTGTAAGTTGTCTGCTGTCCTTACAAACTGAACTAGACCAACTAAACCCCCATCCTAGTATTTGCCCTGATAAATTCTATTCTAAGGTGGAAAAGGGAGGGGGGAGGGGGGGTGACATGATCTTCCAGCTGGGAGGAGGAGAAAAAAAACCAAGGAAACAAAAGCATTCAAGCAAAATAGGCTGAAATTAAAAATCCTTACTCTTAAACAGTGTGAGTAAGACTTCCAGCACTCTGACCCCTAAAGGAGAGGTGAGAACCATCCCATTTCCTGGTTCTTCAGCCCATTGCTGAGCCATATGAGCAGGCAAAAACCAGTCATTAATTAGAGGGGAGGATGAAATGCCTCTGAAGGGGGTTCAGTGGCTTTGTCTGTCATAATTTATGTTCTGCTCAGCAGGATGCTGGCAAAGGAATTTGTGGTGAATCAGGTCTCACCAGGTACCAATCCTTCACTTTGATTTTAGGAACCTCCATCTAATGGGAAATAGTTTTTGCAGAGACAGGCTTGTCTGGGTGCTTCAACAGAATAGAGGCAGCAGCATCTATTATAAAGGGTTTCCTTTCCCTAATTTCCTTTTCCTTTCTTTCCCTTTCCCCTCTGTCCTTTCCTTCCTCGCTCAGCCCATCCTGGTAATGTGGGGACACCCCATTACAGAGGGATGTGTAAGAATGGATGTCCACAGGGCCATCCAACAAAATCTGTCAGGAGTAACTTGAATTTGATACTCTTTTACTTCCAAGTGTTACAAAATCTGGTGTTTGCTTTCCTGGCTCTAATTTTTTCAAGAGATCTATGAGATGATGTCAGTTGTGATGTAATACACATAAAAACCTCCAGCTAGAGTGGAAAGGGAGTGATTGATTCCAATATGAACGCAACGATCTTTAGCTGTTTTATTTATTTATTTATTAAAAAAAGATAACAAAACAAGCCATGAAAACAAGCAGAACATGAAGGTGAGGAAAAAGTGGCATTTGTTAACAGTAACATCAGGGCTAGTTGCTTAGTCTTATGTAAACGTGAGTTTAATCCCTAATGAGTTGCAGCTCATTATTTTAGATATTTTATTTCACTTGTTTTATGCTGACAAGAGTATGCACTGCTTGTGCAAAGGTAGCAGGATTTTATCTTGCCTGAACAAATTGTTGCCTCTCTCCCCTGAAATTTATTAACACTGCAGCCAGGTTTGGCATCACTTAGATGCGTATCCTAGGTTTTTGTTTCCCTGCTCCAGTGCTTCATCTAGTGCTTCAGTATTAATCTAATTATTCTTTTTAGTGTAAAATACATCATAGAATCATAAAATCCTAGAAGGCTTTGGGTGAGAAGAGACCTTAAGCTCACCTCATTCTACCCTTTTGCCATGGGCAGGGTCACCTTCCACTACCTCAGGTTGCTCCAAGTCCTGTCCAACCTGGCCTTGAACATTTCTGGGGATGGGGCAGCCACAGCTGCTCTGAGCAACCTGTGCCAGGGCCTCCCCACCCTCACAGGGAGGAATTTAATATCATAATTTAATATGTAAGAATGTAATCACCTACTCTAGCAGGTGTAAGGAACCATGACAGCTGCCAACCCCTCCTGTCCCACCCTGCTCTCTGAGGAATGGGACTCATCCTGGGAGCCTCCACTGCCTCTCCCATGCCATGGTGGGCTGAACAATTTGAACTCCTACAAAATAAGGGCTTCACCTGGAAGGTGCCACCCCTTACACCTCTGTCCAGCAGGGAAACACTGTTTTAGAGCCTCCACCCATCTTTCCAACAGTGGGGGGGTTGCTCCCAGGGTAGGCTGGGATCCCTCCACCCTGTTTTTCCAAGCCTATGGCTTTGGCAGAAGAGTTTGCAAGGAGGTGCCCAGGATAAAGCGTGTGCCATGAGAGATAAACACAGGCCTTCTCCTGTATTTATGAACTTCCAGCCTCTGGGGTTGTGAACTCCCACGCTATTCCTTGTAGGACACTACACCACAGCTGCATTCTTCTCACTGTCAGGATTTTCTCCCAGATTCCATCCTGAATTCATCCCCAATCAGTAAAATGTTCCAGAGCCAACGTTCCTTTTCGTTACAATCCCTCTGCTGGCAGCTCACCCACTCATGTGAGTGGGAAAAGCAGACATCTCATTTCAGCCTCCTATTTGCTTGGTTAAATAGACCCAGTCATTCCAAACCCTGCTGCAGCCCCCACTCCCAGATCCTACGGCACAGCAGCTGGTTCCCACACCTCTCCTACTGGAATGTGCCTGGATGAGCTCCTGTGAACACCCTCCAGCCCACTCACACTAATAGGGACTTATTTCTTGTGCAAAAGGCCTTTCTCATGGCTGTGTGTTGTGCATGTCTTTATCAAGAAAAAGTTTTCTCTTCTTTTCTGTCCCCTCCAACAGTCCTGTGGATTTATAGAGAGATTGTCCGCTTGTTGTACAAGAAAATATTCCCTCTTCCCACTGCACTGGTCTTTCAAGTGTATCATTGGTCTTCCCTGTGAATAAACCAGCCTCTTCCCCAGCACAAACAATATTAGCTCTACTATTAGTGACTTATCTTTAAATTAGTTTGCACCAAGGTGGTACCAGAACACAGGTTTGAATGAAACCATTTGCAGAAATGCCAGACTAAAAGGCCAGGTGTGCAAATGATCTGCTTTGAATGCACAGAGAGGTGAGGAAGTTGTCTCTGAAGGAAAAATTCTTCCCTAAAAATTGCTAAATAGCTTCTGGAAGTCACCTACCCCCAGTTGGGTCTTCTCTGTAATGCAGAAAATTCGCACTATTAGAGATTTCAAATGGTCTCCGGGGAAATGTACAGTGTAACATCTGTTCCTGGGGCACTTAAAGTCTTACAGGTGAGGTAACCAAACCTACAGATTGTTGCACACATTAAAACTAACATCCAGTGCTTTGTCAAGAAGGAAAATTGCTGAGACAGAGTAAATGTCTCATATATATATAAATATATATTTTATATATGATATAAATCCAATTTGACTATGTCCAGATAAAAAAGAAGCGATTTTTGTTCATTTTTCAACACTGTGTGTGACAAGGAAATGATAAGTAATAACTATATCAATTAAAAAATAAGTAAATGATAAGTAAATTCCGTCTCAGCCCCCTTTCTGTCTGATCTCCTCTACTGAGAAGCTTGGAGCTCTCACCTTGCCCTTCCCTCTGCAGGTCTGATTTGGCTTCAGAGGAGCCCTCAAGCTGCACCAACAAGACCAAAGCAAAAGGACAAATGAATGACGTATTATTAGTTGCTCGCTGAGTATTTTCTAGGGGCAGGTTGGGTGGGAAGAGCCATGTTTGGCCATTCCCAAAACTCGGTTGGGAATCCTTTACATCGTGGTAATGAGGCAACGCTTCCCTCAGGATTTGTTTTTTAAGAAGAACATCCTTAAGGCAA
Organism: Platyrinchus mystaceus; assembly: GCA_035041135.1. Taxonomy (NCBI): domain Eukaryota; kingdom Metazoa; phylum Chordata; class Aves; order Passeriformes; family Tyrannidae; genus Platyrinchus; species Platyrinchus mystaceus. Next base: position 7,454,107 of record JAWWLV010000179.1, read on the forward strand.
AGGAATCCAAGGTTTCAGAAGGCCGTGCCTGCAGAGGTGAGCTCCTCTTCCCAAACCTCAGCTTAAGCTATTCCAAGGCTTTTTATTTTTTTCCTAGAAGTTACAAGTAATCACTTTAAATCGCTTTTAAGAAAGCTGGGAGATTAGAGACAATTAGATAATGGGAAAATATGAGTGGAAAATAACCCATTAAAACATGAATTAGATTTTGACATTTCTGTATATTGTATTCTCTTCAGATTTCCAGAGCAAACAGGTACACGGCGACATTGATTCCAATACATTTTTAAGCACATGCAACACTGGTGTCCTATTTGTACAGTAAATTCTAATGCTGCCCAAGAACCTTTACATTGAAAGCATACAAGAACTCACACACACGTGCACGTATTCCTCCCAGCATCAGTCCTGAGGAAAAAAACTCAAATTTTACTGGAGAAACCAAACTCTGCAAGTACATCTGGGAAAATAAGCCCCCCTTGTGTTCTGAACTGCTTCCTGATCTAAAGACCTTGCTCTCTTTTGCAGTTTGGAGCTAAACGAGCTGCTGTTCATCAGATTACAACGTCAGGAATTGGTCAAAACAGTCTGAGATTTACAGTACTGGAGACAAAAAAACATATTCCCATTAAAAAACGTGCTGGATGCAGATGAAGGATCACATGGAGATGCTCACATTCAAAACATAAAACTGAGAAAACAAGCACACACAGACTAGAAAACACATTTACAGCTCTTTAAAGACTTCTCATTCATGTATAATTCGTGTAATTATACAGTCAGCCTTTTTATGACTTACATATGGAGGCCAACTTAAATAATAATACAAAATCTTTTTAAAATTATTTCTCATAGAAAGAATGACAGTTGTTGAAAAGAAAGAAATATTGTAAAAGATCTTATATTGCTCTGAGACAATGTCCATCAGACTCCACTAGATGTCAGCGGTATAGAACCAATTTGGTGCAGACTTAACAGCATTAAGTCCACTTGGTTTATTTAGTATTGTTACCTCGCCTGTGAAACACAGCACGTGTCAACTACACCAATAACCAAGTATTTATGGCAAAAAACAACCTGAAAATAACAGTCTCATTTCACTTCCACCCCCCCCCCCCCCATTTACTTGATTTGAATAGAAGGCTTTAAATCAGGCTTGTCATGCCAAAAAATGTAGTAAAACAAGATATAAACCAATTCAGTTTATCTGTTTTTCCTAATGCAGCGACACAAACTGCTCCCTCCAAACCCCAGCACTGCACACTCTGTTTGTCAGGTACTAAACCACCTTGAAGATAAAGCTTTTTTATGTTAAATACAGTGTAGCTGATCCAGGTTGGAAATTATAAGGCACATACAATTTTTTTTTTGTTTTGTTTTAAAAACACACATTTCCAAGTGTTGTTACAATCGTGGTATTCTGGATGGCCCCATCAAAGGACAAAAGGAATGAAAGTTCACAAAACGCAGAAAAATACAGGAAAAAAATTCAGAAAAATGCCCAAACCAAAGAATAAAACAGAACATAACACACTGATACAATGTACACAATGACAGCAATGATCAACTCTTCTCATTTCTTTGGCCAACAAGCAGAGACAATTGCAAAGCATTCTTTGTTTTGCACTGTAAATACCTGACTTTATTTAGATACAAAGATGTTTAGCACTGGATTGCCACAATACCTGAAACAAATAAATAAAAAAAGAACCCAAACAGGTAATTTTCTTCGGTGTTTTCGACAAAACAAAGCTGCCAAGTAATTGTTGTTGGAGAATTAACGACAGAAGTAATAGGTAGCTACAAAAATGATGAACTAGAACAACATCTGAGAAGAGAATAGTAGTTAAGGAACATATGAAACCAAATGGCAACAGTTCTAGGCATTTATTCCAATATCTTAGAAAATAAAAATAAAAAATATTCTTAATTGCATCACCATTTAAAGATAGAAAAACAAATTTTTAACTTAAGCCAAAAGAAGATGTGAATTGTTTCCTTATATTTTTTCTTTTTTTTTTTTCCATTTGAAGCCTTGTTTATTCACAGTAAAAACAGACCCCACTGGTACAGTTTTTAAGTCACAAGATGCACAAAGTTGGACAAGGAGCACTGTTCCCTTCTCTCCTCTGGAAAGCTGCTCTGCCCTACAATATCTCCAGCTCCTCCCCCCCCCTCCCGAAAAAATCTATATATATCTATATATATATATAGATAGATAGATATCCCACTTTTCAGTGCCTTTTTAAATTGCAGAACAGCCCCAGAATAGGACCAATAGCACTGAGTTCAGGGCTTGCATCCCCCCCACACGCTCAGCCAGGACAAAGAACATTCCATGGTTATTCCAAATCCACCTTAAGGCAAATAGATATGAAGTTTTCTACCTCTTCCTAAATTATTTTTTTTTACTTTCCAAACTTCAATCATGAACCTGAAATTCAGTAAATGAACATTCAGCATAAAAAATGCTTTAACCAAAAAGAAGAAATAAACAGAAAATGCTTTTTCCCAACGATAAATCAATAATTTCCCATTAATTCTACCTACATTTTGTTAAAGCATTTTATGCGTTTCCAAAACAAATTGCAAGTTTTTTGGCAACTTTTTTTTTTTAATAAAAATCCAGACAGTGTTCTCTGTTTGCAATCAGAACCACAACCTTAGTGCAATATTATATTTATTTCTTACTGTAATTTTGGTTGCCATACAAGAGTATTAAGGATTGGGGAAAAGTGCAAGTTACAGGAGCTTGATTTTTTTTAATCAGTTGAAATAAGAGGAATTAAAGCACAAAAATTACAGCAACATAGATAACGTGAACACAAGTTGTTACACAAACTATAGCGAGAAACATATTAATATCTAGAAAAGAAAAGAAAAAATGTAATGGAAAAATTATCAGTATTTGTGGCTCATACACATAATCATCGCCAGATCGACTGGGTAATGCTTTTTAAGAACTGAGAGAAAAGAAAAAGAAATCACTATTTTTTAATTAACTTAAGTACCACAAATAATTAACTTTTTGTGATATGTAAATTCTGTAAATCAACAGTCACATCTAGTCATTTTATAATATATGAATTAAACTTAAAATGTTCTCAGACACCTAGGGCAAGGAGTCTGTGCAGTTATACACAATTTACATCTTGTAAGATTTTGGTATTGTATACACAAATATTACAGAAACTAGGCATGTAAATGCAATTTATTTAAATTACAGTATATAAACAAAAGTTGATCCTAAAACCCAGAATATCATAGATCTCTAACGACTTGTTTTTCACTATCAGAGTAGCATGAAAGAAATGGGTCTTCTCTCCTCCCCCCCCCCCCAACATTTCCAGACTGGTGAGAACACCCGGAGGGGATGTCGATATCTGTTACTATTGCTTTCTGTAGCCAAACCATCCCCCAGTTAGAGACCAATTCATCTTGGCAGAGGTGTATTTTAGTGGTGAAAGTAGGTCCTCTCAGGTCTCCTCACCTTCACTTTGTGAGACACAGCGTAAAAAAATCAACTATTTTGTTGGCTCTTTAACGTGTTCGACCTCTTTTCTACTCCTTGCATTGCACCTACTCTTTCAATACCTGAAAAGATGCACAAGAGCAAGAAACAGACCTGTGTAAGAAAGGGATGATGTCAACTGGAATTTAAAGGGTGTGTCAGCACTTGTTCAACAGAAATTCAACAAGAAGGTTGTGATTCAAAAGCAGCTTAAAAGTCAACTTCTACATTTTCTATTACTACCATTATTCTCTAATGTATTTCTGGCACATGTTATAGAGGTAATAGCAACGGTACCCAAAGAAACAAAACAAAACAAAAACAAACAAACAAACAAACCAAAACAAAAAAAAAAAGAAAAGAGCATGGCATTAGTGGTTTATTTACTGAATTCTGTCATATCACCAAATGGAAGACAAAGATGGCTAAATTACCTTTTTTTTTTTTCACTTCTTAAAGTATATGATGACCTCAAGTTGCCTGCATCGACTATCTGAGTGGAACTGCCATTTTCTACACCACCTATGGAAAAAGTCAGTACTCTTGGAAGGAAAATGCCTTAGTACTTCATTTTTTTTTTTATTACAAGGTTCCTTGGAACTTTAAAATACAAATATAGCATAGTAACAGATGTTAAGTCAAAATATTTGTTGTTCCATAAAGGGGACAGGAGGGTAAATAAGTTGCTTTTTGTGAGTATCCAATGCGTTGGTAACTACAACCACTTTTGAAGAAATATTCATCCTCCTCTGTAGAAGTTCTAGCAAAGATAGAAAATATAACACAGCTCTGCTGGTTCAGATGCATCCAAATGAGGTTGATTTTAAAAAGGTCAAGACTTTATAATTATTCCACAGAAATAGTAGTAAACCACAAAAAGTTTTTTTTTTTTGGTGTTTTTTTTGTTGTTTTTGTGTTTTTTTGTTGTTTTGTTTTGTTTTTGTTTTGTTGTTGTTGTTGTTGTTTTTAACTTCCTAGCACTGAAGTGGCACAAAGGCTGCCCAGTAGACCAGCCACTTATTTTCTTAAAATATTGTGCTTATAAACTATCTGTACAACTATTTAAACTTGCAGTAAAGAAAGATATTTAAAATGCTAAACTTTATGTACTCATACTAGGGCTGTTGCAGACCTAATTACACATTTGTTTGTGAGCAAAAAATAATCACAATAAAAAAATTAGAGATAGGCTGGACCATTCAAGGACCATATCAAGGAAAGAAAGTCAGGTACCTTGTAAAATGTAAGAGAACCTGAAAGTATGGTAGGTAGGCAGTTTAGCCATCCACACTCAATTTACCCACCCTGAACATCTAGAATATTCTGTCCATAAAGACCTACAAAACTCACAGATATTCAGAGGTGTTAATTACAAGGGGAGTCCAAACATGCAGAGAGAGACTTGTTAACTTTAAAATTTATATCAAAAAAATAAAAAAGGATTTTTTTTAAAAAGTTATGTGAACCAAATGTGGGTGTTTCTCCTCTGCTGACTGAAGTCTCCTGGAAAGCTCTCTATGCCCCCAGCACCCAGCCCTGGTTTCTGGCAGGGTGAACACACCTCCCCTGCCAAAGAAAGGATGGGCAGTGTCCAGCTCCCCCCCAACACTCAGCCTGTGCCTGCCAAGAATCCAATAGCTGTTAACAGTGATAAAATGAGACACTGGAGCCCTCCCCAAACCTCCTGGGCTCTTGGAACATACGGATCCTGAGACACTCTACAGCTCTTTCTATCTTGGCGTCACCCTTTTGCCTTTTTTTTTTTTTTTTTTTTAACAAGCTGAAACATTTCCATTTCTAACAGGCTGAATTCCCTCTCTCACTTAAAATCCTGGCACCCTTCCCACTGACTTCAATGGAAACATTCATCTGTCTTTTTCCTTCTTTTTTGGTCTGATCTTGAAAATAACTAAGCACTTACCACTCACTGAATTAAACAGCACCTCTCAGGGCCCAGGATATTTGAGTGCCTGACTGTCAAGTCCAAGAGATGCGTCTGCAGATGACACCAAATTTTTCCTGGCTTGTGGAGTTCACATTGTGACTTAGCAGTGGTTTAGCTGGTTGAAAACTGGTGGTCTCAGGTTCAAACTAGCTTCATTTTGTTGTACCTCTAAGTGTGCACCCCTCCTTGGGTTTAATGCAACATCTGCATTTTCTTACAGGTCAAGTCAATGGAGCGTGTATTGAACTTGTTCTGCCACCTTGGAAGAGTGCTAAATATAACTGCAGAAATAAAGAAATACCAGGTAAAACAGAGCAAGGTTACCTTAGAACTATTTCCAGAAGAACAACCAGCTTCACTGCCAACAAATAAGAGAGCTAAACCAGTAAAAAAGAGTAACATGAACTCCTGTACCCATCTCAGTATCGTGCCTCTGCTCTTAAAAAAACTGGGTTTGAATGGTAATGAAGCAACCTGTCCTCTTAAAACAAGCCAAGGGTTGGGGAAGGAAGCCTGCTCGGAGACTGAAGGTCAAGAAGAGAAAAAAATAAAATTCAATTATTTTTGTTTTTTTTTTTTTCAATAAAAAAAAGCCCTGAAATGTTTGCAATTCAAAATGGAAAGAAAAGCAGTATGCCACGGTCCCAGCGAAGGGCATCAAGAGATAGTATTTTTGAAGTTAACAATCATCTCTCTCTCATATCTCCCCACAACTTTGAAATAAAATGGCCCCACTTCTTTAACATCTTTAGATTTGTGTTTGGGCATGTAGCATACAGTCTGCATCACCTGAGTACCAGGAATTCAACTGTTTTCTCCCTCCCCACCCCCCAGTTTTGCTGGCACTCGCAGACACACAAGGCATTTGGGGTATGTCAGTACCAGCCCATCTCTAGTTATCAACAGAAGATTGTGAGGCAAAATAGCTATTCTTATCTGTCCAGCAGCTGCTTCAAAGCTCTTTCTATGTTCATTCTGTGCCCAACTCTAGTCACTCCAAGGTCTATCAGATCTTCCTTCTGTAGATTTGGTAAATGTGTGCCATCTATTTCATTGTCCATAAATGTTTCTTTATGTTCACCTAAGTTTAGACTTTCCAACCAATCTGCCACATCTGGTTTAGTCCACAGGTGGACAGGCTTAGTTGTAAAAGGCTTATTTGAGATTGGCTGTTGTAATATTGAGGGAGAAGGAGACCTGCTGCGCCCTGTGGTCAAGCCAAATAAGTCCCCAGAAGGGGGCTGGCTGGGTAGGCTAAATACATCAGACAGTGTTGGAGAAGGAGATGAAGCTGAAGCAGAAGCAGTCAGGGAGGCAGGTATGATGTCTTTATTAATCTCTGTTGGTGAAACCACAGGGCTTGGAGCATGTCTTGCTCCTGAGGTCCTACTGTCATAGTCTGGGGACCTGCTCTGCAGTGTGATCGGCTGGCTGGCTCCTGGTCGGACAGTGAAAGTGATTGTTGTACTTCGTGTACCTGAGACAGTACTCATGACTTCCGTGCTCCTGCAATTGCAAACAGACAGGGAGAGTTAGATCTGGCAGCCAGCAGCTGCAAGGCTCAACCTGTGGTATTTACTGCATTAGAATGCTTGAATATTTCCATTTTTTAATGAGTCACATCAAGTTAAAAGTATGAAAAATTATATTATGAAATCTTCCCCAGAAAACGACCACCAGTGGTAAGCAATAGTTCAAAACAAAACCTTTACTTATGAGCAGTTCAGAAAAACATCTCCCAGAGCAAATTCTTCCTCTTAGAGGCCACACCAAGTTAACTCCTGGTTAAATGAGAAACACCAAATGGATAAAGCACATGAGCACTCTGTGCTCCCTGTGAAGCGTGATCAGGAGTTGACCTTCCCTTCGTCCTGTGGAGGGTTGGGATCCTTCAGTTCAGCTTTAACCCACTGGTTTTACATACAACATGGTTAATGGTAGTTGTAGAAAGTTTCAGAAGCAATGGATTTTGGATCTTTGGACATCTACCCAGTGAATTTTACAGTATGTTTGTATTTTAGGGTATGTTTATAGTCCCATTTGTTCACTGAACATGCCCCACAAGCTCCTCTTCCTTCCCTTTCTATTCAGCCGGACTTTTCATGCTTTAAACATGAAACACTAAGTCCTAAAAAGACTTTGTGACCATTTCCTTCTACACAGAAATTATACTTTGGCAGTTTCACTACAAAATTAAGGAGACAAAATCCTTACTACTGCGCATGCCTAGAGGTGATGTAGTTGTGATCAAGTTTTGCCTGAAGAAAATGAATTTCAGATTACAAACTAAGCAGGCATGAGAGGCTCGCTCTGACACCCAGGCTGACAGGGTGGGTGAAGGAGCAAGCAGGTCTGCTTTTGCCTGGTGGCTACAGAAGCAAATTTAGAAGGTTTGGGTCTGTTCATATCACAAAATGCTTAACCCCAGAGCCCTCATTCCCATGAGAAGAGTCTGACAGTCAGTGTGTGTGCTCTTCAGGGCCTTCCACAGGACCCTTGAGCACCTTAAGCTCCAGAGTTTTTCACTTCAAAGATATCCTGCCAACTGGGAAAACCTTCAGACAACTAATTTAAAGCACTTGCAGACCAAAGGAGGGATTTATTTATCCTCGAAGCAATGCCATGGACTCCAGGGGATGATCTGGGTTGATGCTGTAGTGAGATTTCCACCCCAGACCTGGACTGAAGCCCTCTGTTCCTGAGTGCCACACTGCCCCCAGGCCTGACATGTCCTGCCTGGGCAGAACTGAAGATGACTTGGGTGCACGATGTCACATACAAACACTTCCATTAATCCTGCAGATTCACTGCTGTGCAGAAAAGAGCTTATGGAGCCAAAGGAAGACGAGGATTCTGGAGCCCCTACAGTTAAAGTGCTGGTATGGAAGAAACTGTGGCCTCACTCCTAAGTCACTGCTTAAACCTTTTGCGTTAATTGCCACCAAATGAAGTACCAAAAACGGTCCACACAGCAGGGGGCAAAGTCCACCTCTGTTCTCTCTGAGGTGTGTCCCCCCTCCACTAAATGGGCTGTATAATGAGAGACCCTCTTGTGTTCCTCTGCCCTGAGTAATCGTGGTGGCTTTTCTCCTTCCAGCACAGCATTGGGACTGCTGGGAAGGGAGATGTGGCACATAAGGGTTATTCTGCCTCACTGGGTCTGTTCCCCAGTGCCATGTAGTTGGGAAGGCCCATGGAAGGGGGGCAATTTGGCTCTGGTCACCCACAGTCTGCTTAGGAGAGTGGTAAAAATTTTAAACAAAAAGATGGTGGTGCCAGCACTTCTTCACCGCCTGCCCTAACCTGTTCCCCGTGGGACGTACAATCCATCACCAAAATGAATAAACACAGGCAGCTCACCCAAGGCATTGATAAAAATCAGGTTATGAATCCCTTTCTCTCACACTGCAACCCCGGTAGCCCTGAATTGGAGACCTCCTTCAGTGATTTCTTGTTTGGCTGCTGGCCGTGGTGAGCTCTGACAGCCACACACTCCCTGCATCCCCTCTAGGGCTCTGGCACACAATGAACCACCCCAGACACCAGGTAACTGCAGCACTGCCACTCCAACATTCCCAGCACACGCTCCTGACCTGGGGAGTCCATTCAAACAAAGCTCCAACACCATGTTATTAGAAAAGCACTAAGAATAATCTCCTGGAGCACATACATCTTATTCACATGAACAATCCCACTGATTTCGCACAGGTTGTTCCATATGCTTCAATGGGAACAGGGGGATCTCTCTGAAAGATTGATACTTTGCTTAAACCCCAGTAGGAACAACACTTCTGGCACTTATGGCTTTGTAATTTGACAAAGAAAGGAAACACTTGGCAAGGTTTTGACTGTTTCCTGTGATTTTTCAGACCTTAATGGCTCTTGTTGTCTTCTAGGGCTGGAGCTAAGCATTCCTACAAATATAAGCTCTATAGCAAGAAACTATTATATCCTGCTAACCAAGGGAAGCAAGTTATTTCTACCTACTTTACCTTAGCATGGGTAGTCTCACACTCATTACTAAGGTATGATATGATTTTAAGTCAACAAAAAGCCTGCTTTGAAAAAGGCTGGGGTAGCGAGGGCAAAAAAAGCAGAATGAGCATTGTAAAAATGTGGAAATTAATCCCTGATCTTTACCTGCAATCACCCTTCTACTTAACTTTCCTGTCTTGCAAATCATAGCAATTATGGTTTTGCATTCACACCCATCGTGGCAACATCAAATGGATGATGAAAATCCATCTTTGTGTATGCTGGATGATGAAAGATAATTTTTATTAATTGACTGACAGCTCCAGGCTCAATGTACACCTTCTGCTTTGTAACTCAGTTTTGCTGCTTCTCTTCTATTTTTTCCTCTTATAGACTCCCTGTCCATCCCCATTCAGGAAATCACTGTCACTGTTCCTTTAAGTAAAGCATATTAAACCACTATAGCAAAACCCCCCAGAGAAAAGTGTGTGTTCTTATTTTAAGCATTCCTTAGCTAGTGTTCTCTACCCTTCTCAGCCCCATGGGCAGGAATACTGGGTGAGCAAAGCAACCCAGCCACTGTGGTCTTTTGCTTTCTGTCAGCCTAGATCAAAGTAGTGGCTTCACATGGCTGGAAGCAGCAGCAGATCTAGGGGCATCTTCCTTTTTTCAAGCCATAGGTTGAGGACTGCTGACCATTATAATAAAACTCTGGAGCAGAGATAAGAATTTTGTTTATTTTAGCTGATCCGTGATGTTTCAATACCAGCTCAGTTTACAGCCATGTGAGTTGTGCAGCTCTTCTAAACATTAACCCTTTTATCCCAAAGCTCAGGAGTATTTCTTTAACATGGACACACTCAGTCCTACAGCAACACCCCTTTTTCAAGGAGGTTATTAGTTCTCCTACACACTTGGGAACATAGACAAGCCTGTGGGTCTGTGACCCCACTGCTGCAGCAGCTCTCCTGGTTAAGGACAAAGTTTTAACCACAGCAACGTGAGGTCACTGCTGCCTCCAAAATTATTCAGCAACCTGCAAGAGTGAGACTGTGCTCAGTTCCCAGCTGCTGTGCTTCAGCCAGCTCTGCTCCCAGCACAGCCCTCAAGTGAAGGTCACAAAAGTCTGCTGAAGCCCACAGTAGCACTTCCAGGCTTTCAATTCCAAGCCTTTAATTCCAAGATTACTTTTTTTCGTTTTTTTTCACCTGCCGTATCAACTCCAGCACATTATAGAGACTGCTGCACTGTAATTGTAATCCAAGGGAAAAAACAAGGATATTTATGTAACTCCTATGCCTCCTGAATTATAATTTACGACATCTCCAATACAATCTGTGGTGCAGACGCAGCCTTGAAACCATCATCTGTCTTGCATTTTCTGGTTGATTTGTATCTTGGTCAAGAAGGAGCAAGCACACTCCAGCTGGAGAGCAGGCATGGTTTGCTGTGTTATGGGTTTTCCAGATTTTTAATAAGAGTAATTTCTTATGCCTTATTTGATCATCTGTTATCCTAAACACATTAAATCCATATTAAACCTGCCAAATCCCAAATTTCATTTTAAAAAAGGTGAAAAGTCTGATAATTATTTTAAATAAAATTTGCTCTATTAGAATCAGCATATGGTAGTAATTTATAAACATTTGCTGCTGTGAGCCTGCACTGATTGCAATGCCCATTATGTTGCATCATATTAAAATCAAAATATACAACCTATGTGTCACAATGCCTCCAAGTATAAAAGCCATCAACACAGCTTGTAGGCAAGAAAGTATTTTAAATTTTAAATTATATTTGCAGGATTCAAATTTACTGTTAACTTAATATCAGAAGCAAATCGGTGAAAGAGGGCATGGTGGGGCAGCTCCCATGGAAAAAAACCCAAAAAAACATCATGCTCAGCTCATGGGAGCTGTTTTATTCTGCAACTTGCCAAAAGACTTGCTGGTTCTGACACAGCTCCTCCATTGTATCAGAGAAAATATATCTTAACAACCAAGAGAAGCAACAAGTGGTTCCCCCACAGAGGTACAGAGAGAAATTAACTTCTTAGATTTCTGAGACCGCACAAACCCCAAACTTCGCCTTCATCTCTCCTAGTATTTTTACTTTCTTTTTGGACTGTCAAAGGAAAATTGTATGGTAGGAAAGTAAGACAATAATTGTCTGTTTTGGGGGAAGATGAAGAACATGATGACTGGCAGGATACAGAGCTTCTCATAATAGTGTTATTTTAGGGAGAAGAATTGAAGGATGTTTGGTGTCTGTTGAGAGTAACGCTGTGCAGTTGGAGGGAAGAATAATCAGGAGGGTCTGTGGGAGTCTGTCTGTTCCAGAGTTTCCATGTGAATAACACAACAGTTTGGAAATCAGCAGAAAAGGGATGGTGCTGATGAGGGGCACAGGGCCAGGAGACAGCCCCAGCCCTCTCTCCTTCCAGAGTTGCAGAGAAAAGGGAAGCTGGAAGGGGAAAGGGGGGGAATCCCAGAGATTCCAGGGAGGAAATGTTCAACAGTGATGATTTAATGATATCAAGGGATGGTTTGTCTTTACTTTTAGCCTCACATAGGTGTACAAAACTGCAGTAATCATCCCTTTCCATCCCTCCGCGTTCAAAAATCCAGCAGAATTTGGGTATCTTTGAAAATTCACACCCCTTTAGGTGTTCAGACATAAGTTCAGGAATCTTCTCTTACATATTCATGTTATTAAACATTTTCTGAATAATTCTTTGATGAATGTGGCTTTTATTTCACCTTGAAACGACATCTTACTCCTGTTTTTAGGATGGCTACCAGTTCTGGATTAGTCTGATCTAATCCACATTGCACTGTGTAACGAAGTCAACACCAAAGTCACTAGAATGCAATAACAATGAGTTAAAAAGAAGCAGAATGTACAATATAGAATACTCTATGCTTTATGGTCGGCACTTACTTCCATGGCACTTCAGCATGACCCTCCTCTGACAACAGCAGTCATGACAGCAAATAAAAATGACAAAATGGAATGACTGAAACTGCAGAAATTACTGACAAAGCAAGCAATTCTGTGAAATTGGCTGACAAATGGTTAACAACATGAAATGAGTCTACTGAGAGAGCAGTCAAGTGAAAAATCAAGGCTCGAGAACTATCCCACCTATTTCATCAACCGTGAGACCCAGACATCCTTTAAAACAAACCAATGTAGGATCGGTCCTTGGATTTGCTATTAAGCAGGACTTGCTTCTAAATTCAGTTCTGCCTTACCTGTTTGTGAAAAAAACAGGAACTTTTCCAGATACTCATGAAAAAAATAATTCAGAGATGGCCAAAACCACTGGCCATGGACAGTTCCACTTTTAAAACTTGTTATTTCAACACAATACAGGTTATTTTTCCTAGAGGACTCAATTCTCCCTGGTTAAGCGTCCTCCACAACTCCCACATATATAATGAGCAATTCCCACTACCAGGAGTGATGCCATCTTGCCCCAGAGGCCACGGGCACATTGTGCAAACACAGCCAGAGGAACACAAGCACCGTTTGAACTAGAAATTGTTTCTCCCTGTGGCAAAGCTACCGATCATTTTGGTACCAGTGCTGGGAGGGAGCAGCAGCAGTTGCTGTTCATTATTCTTTATTAATACTCGGAGCCAGGATGCTGTTTTCACTGGGGGCTGTGTTTTCTCTCCCCAGCAGCCACAGGGTCTATCCTGTGTTAATCATGCTGACATTATTCAGCAGGTCTCACAGGCTTGCATTTGATCACCACGTTGCTACGCGACTGCTGGGTTCACAGACAGAGCCAGCACTCCTCCCTTCACCTGATAAAAACCCTGTCTTTCTCTCCTCCCCAATTCTTTTATCAGCTCTTTGTAAAAGCCAGTAGTCTCTCGAGTGAATTTATAGCACAACTGTATTTGTAGCACCACGGTCAATACTACGCATCCTGTCCTCGCTGAGAGCAGAGCGTCACCTCTCAAGGCAGGTGGTGCTCCCTCCCTGGGCCTTCCCAGAGCTGCACATGAGCATGTCCAAATTTGGAAACAGGAATCACAACCAGAGCTCATCACTGGGGCTTTAGTTCCGGGTGTTTGGATCAAACAGAGCCCCATATTCAAAACAACCATCAACGTTTTCTGTAAGGGCAAGATGAGGAAAACTGGAGGGAGTGAGGCTCTGACTACACAGAGAGACCAGATTAAAATCTCTATCTATGGCCATAATTTCTTAAATTTTTTAAAGTAGGTGATGGCCAAAATTGGGAGTGGGATCTCTGTTGTCAAACCTTCTGACCAAACTATGTTTTTATTAGTACGAAGTAAGCAAGCGCATCCTCTCGCTTCTTCCTCTTTTTCCTTCTCCTACCAGACTCCTTTTTCCTCTCCTGTGGCTGGTCACTGCCACTGAGAAGCAGATGGTTTCCAGCCAAACGTTTCCAGGCTCTATTTAAAAATCTTGAAACTTGGTGTCTCCACAAGAACCACGGAAAACTATAAATAAAACTGTGTAAAATTATTGCTAAACCCATGTGCAGAGGAATAAAAGCAAGTTTACGGTGGTTTTGATGTAATAATTGAGAAATGCTGTTCTGTACTGTAGGATGATCTCTTCCTAATCCTCATTTATCAAAAACATACAAAAAAAGATGGTTTTTATGGGTTTCTGTGGCAAGAACTATATATGGTTGAATTCACCCTGTACTACCCTAACAGGGCAATTGCTGTGAGTGAACCACAACTGCACATCTACTGTGGAAAAGGCTGTGCAAAAGGAATTTTTAGGGATATTTAGGATTCCACTCCGGGAATTCCACTCTAGAACTTCATGTATGGGCCAATAAGCAAATATATATTTTTAATTTCATCAGGCTGCTTGTGCTGTGAACATCACCCAAGCAAGCCTGTGAACGTTGTTCCTATTTATAACACTTCCCAATCCCTCTCCTTGGCTGAGGGATGGGAACAGGCATACTAATTTTTTATCATTTTTCCTTTAGCAGAGCTAACTAGTTGTTCTTTAATTTAGCAGAATCCATGCTTTTCATGAGCTAAAATTCCTTTTCTCCCTTTCTAATGCAACCTCACAGGGAAGGGCTGCAAGCTCTGCAATTGGCTGTCATAGGCTTTATATTATTAGAAAAAACCCTGAAGAAATTCTAGGAATTTATCCCTTAAATTTAAATATTAGCTTTCATACTTGAAATTTTCACAAGGTGGTATTCCTTGGTCATAATATTTGACAGCTTTGTAAAAAAAATGTGGCAGTTGTGGAAGTGGGCTAGAAAGGCAGTAATTTATTTAACTTTTAAAAGATAAGGCAGGAGTAAAAGCAGTAAAAAAAAAAAAAAAGCATTTACCAAGCATCAATGGCTTATGCTGCTCCCTCTTTCGCACTCTTTGCCAATCTGAGAAATCAATCCTCTCTCATCCACCCCTGGCATGTGGGGGTGGTTTTGCACAGGGAGAGGGGAAGGTCCTGCATGGCTCCAGGGGGTGGGTTCTGAATCTGCAGCTGATCTTCTACATTTCCATTTCCCTACCTCACTCTTGTTGAGATGAAAAGGAATTGCCTGCAGCACCTTTCCAAACATACTTTTAATATCTGTGGGTAGCTGGTTTTCCTCTGCTAGCTCCCACATATCATTTCGCTTAAAAAAGAGATCCTGAGTAACCTTTTCTGATCATTTTACCATCTTCAGTTGACCTTGCAATTAAAAAATAACGTAATCACATCACTTTTGAAAACAGAAGGAAACAAAATACAGCTCTCTTTCCTCCTGTTCCCACCAGGAATTCTGTTTTCTCCCACGGTCAAATGGCAGCCAAGAGTTTTGCTGCTCTATGCCACTGCCAATTTATCCTATTTATTCCCTCATGGCTCTTTTGGCATTGTTGCATCCCAGGATCCTCTCTCTGATTTGCAAAGATGTCTGTTTCGTTTCACATTTCAGGAAAGAAGTAGGATTTCAGTCATGTTGAAATAATGCTTTGGGTAGTTTTGTTTCCAAATTGAGCCTCTGTATTCCATAATGAAGACGAAAGAATTTGCCAAACCTGAGTTGGACAGAGTTACAAATTTGTATTGCTTTTCTGTCCTTGAGCTTTTTTATTTTTTCCTAAGTCAGATCTTTCTCTAAAATGTAACATATGGGGCTACTCTTACTTATGTAATAGTTTGCTTTTCTGCAATGAAGTAGTAAAGTTTTTAATTTTTTTCCAGCCTTTATAATTTTTAAACATCTTTTTCTCAAAAAAATGTCTCTCTATTTACTTCTACTTTTCATTTTCCTCTCAGTAATGATAATACTTTGATATCTTTACAGTACATTGTAACTGGTTGCTTCAGTTATTTTCTAATAAAATAGGGATGGTAAAGACCTCCACTCTAACCTGGAAATACCTATCAGCTTAAAAATACAAGATGATAGATAGTATTATACACGTGACGCTAAAGGCAACACAGTCATGGGGCTTAACAAGAAACAGAATCACAGAATCATAGAATCAGCCAGGTTGGAAAAGACCTCTGAGATCATCAAGTCCAACCCTTGATCCAACACTGCCGTGGTTACTATGCCACATGATCAATGTCTATTAAAAACAGTATTTTTTTCATGTATGAAGGTTTTTCCTGTACAACCAACTCAGTTTCTGCTCCAGTTAGTGAAGTGCCACTGACAAGAATTCCAGAATTTCAGTGTTTTATTTCCATTCCTTCTACCTTGCAGGAAATAATATGAATACCTGAGACTGAGGCTGTTGATCACACTGTTTTCTGAATGACCAATCATTTGCAATCAACAGAGCCACCCTTCCCTTAAAAATCAAATTATCTTCATGCATACAGAATACAGCAGCTTTTCAAAGGCTGAGTTATTTATTAACCAGCAGAATAATTCCAATAAAATTTACTTTTTTTTTTTTTTTTTTTTTTGTGGCTGGATTTCATGAAATTATGTCCATGTTCCACAAAATGACTTGTACATTCCCCCAGTGGTGTTTGGCTTCTGTTACTTATCACTTAAGTACCTTTCAGAAACCACTTATACATGACTGTATTGCATTGCCCTGTCAGGGACACCTCCCTCAACCTGTGAACATCAGGGACTATTCACTAACCAGAAAAAGGCAGAACTTAAACCCCCTAATACTAAGTGGCAGAGATGCTAAATTAACTTTTTAGTAATAACATGGAGAGCTCACAGTGATTTCAATGAGTAATTTTCTATGACAGCTTTATGCTTTATGGTAAAGTGGATTATGAGAGGTCTCGGCATGAATCAAATGACACCACACAGTGAATGTGAAGGAACCCTAGGCAAAACCATGTTTTACCTGTTTGAAGCCAAAACAGCTTATGGGACTGAAGGAAAAATAAATTATCACCACATTTTAAAAGAAAAAAAAAATAAAAGAGGAAAAATACTGCTTAAAAAGAAATCCAAGTGACTCACATTGGAACAACTGAAAGGTTTGTGCAAACCGTCTTTAAAGTTGGAGAAGACTGAGAAAGCTCCTGTCCTACGGTGTGGGCTACACAAATATTGACAATGTCAGAAATTCTTGTCTGACATAGACTATTCATTAAGCAAATACATAGAACAGAGTACACTCTTCTTTAATCTACATGATTTACAGGGGAAGTTAGTGAGACGTTGGCAAAAAAATCAAGCCTTTATCAGGAAATTATTTGGTTAATTACTTTTACCTTGTACTGAGACTTGCAGTCTTTGTTCCGGTCGGTGACTCCAATCCCTCCCCTGGCTTTGAGGATTTCTCTCTGTTCATTTGCTGGAGTATTGAGTTCAATTCACTAATAACATTAGCCTTGGGGCCTGAGAGAATCGGGCTTTTCACCTCCGGCACGTCCCCCCATAGCTTGGATGTCCTTTGGGGGACAACTTTAGCCATGCTGGGCTGGGCAGTGATGGGAGGCGGGGGTGGAGCGGGAGGAGGGATCACAAAGCTGTCCACAGTCTCCTCGATCAGCGCGTCCTTGTAAAGTGCATTGCTTTTGTTGATTATGGGCTTCATTTTTGGCTTAGGAGGTACTGGGGGTTTGTCCACCAGAAATGTTTGCCCATCTGCATAGACTGTACAAGTATCCACGTTCTCCCCCCCTTCCGAAGATAAGGTAGAGATGCTGGACACCGTTGAGATAGTGCTGGTTGTCTCTAAGTGATGGTCACTACTACTTCGGCTGTCTACCTCCTCAATCCCAGAGTCAGTGACGTTATCAAAGCTGTCAGGGGGCGGCAGAAAGGAGGCAGGCAAACAGTTTGAAAGACCCACCTGCTTTTTGCTGTCTAGGGAATTTGTTGGCTGGCTGGGGGCGAATGGTGCAGGTGAGGGTGTGCCGTTCTTCCTCTGCGTGATCAGGTCTGTCAGAGCCGATCCGGGAACCGCGCGGTCGTCGGGGATATCGAAGCTGTTGGCAAACTCCAAGGGAGGGGGCAGTGGCTCAGTGAACATAAACTCTTCATCAATATCCACGGATGCCAAGGGTGGTGGGGGGATGCGGAAGGGCAGGATGACGGGGTCGTCAACAGAGCTTGCTGCCACGATGGTTTTGCAGGGAGACACTGGTGGCTCGGGTGCAGCAGGCGCGTTCAGCTCACTTTCTTCCACTTCCTCGCTCCCCTCTACCCTCTCTGGCGGGGAGTTTTCAGGACTCGGCTCCATCTCAGCTTCCTTTTCCTCCTCATCTTCGGGCATATCGTCCGACTTCACTGTGTCCACGGTATGAACCATCAACAAGCCAGCTGACTTCTGCTGCGAGGTATCCACAATGTTTATCAACATGTTCTTCTTCTCCTCAGCTTTCTTTTCTTTCCCTGCATCCGTTTCATACTTGTTCTCAGTCTCCTGCCGTCTTAACAAGCCACGGGTGTTTTGCCTCGTGACAGTGGCAGTAACAGGAAAAGTCGTTTCCATGTTGGGTCTCAGCTTTGTATCGATGTAAAGTGGTTTATTAAGGTCTGTTTTGACAGCGTCTCCTTTGCCTGGAATCTGCTGTGTTTGTTCTTTCATGGCTCTGTCCCTGGCAGAGAGCGCAAGGGCTAGTGGTGAGTTTGGATCCAACAGCTTCCCTGTGACTGGGTGGACATAACTCTCCGGGCTGGATGCATTCGTGGACTTGGCTGCCACTGCACTGTTGTCAGTACCTTTCATTTTGGACGAGGCATTTAATGTCCTTGAGTCACTCTGATTGCTGGGCTCACTGCTATTAAAGAGACTTTCAGGCTCTCTGGGTGCAGGAATCGGCGATGGTGACATGAGCTGTCTGAAACCATCCTCACTACTGAACATTGCTTCATCGGTGAACTTAGATTGCCTCATGCGTGGTGTTGGTGGGGTTAGCCCAACATCCTCATCTCCCAGGTCCGTGGAAAGGAAGGCTGGAGAATTCCTCCTCGCTTCCAGCCTCTTTTCCCTGTCCCTCACTGCCCCTGCAATGGCTGCTGCGAACGGACTGCTGACACCCAAGCTGTCGTCAGGCCGGAGCTGCCCCGGTTGCTCTGAAGACTGAGGATCGATTTCCATGCTGCTCCCTTGGCTGCTTTTCCCACTGCTGCTGGTGGATGGCTCTTTCACAATGATTGTTGGGATTGGAATAGAGCAGGTCTTTTCTGGACTGTCCTCAACGTTGGATTGTTTCACCAGCATCCCCTTCCGCCTCGCTGGTTTGGCTGGCACATAAACTGCTTTGCTTGCAATCTTCCCAACCTCAGAATATGGATTTTCTGGCATCTGACCCCTCTTGTTCCTGAAATTTGCCTGAGATGCAGCACTTCGACTGTACAGGTCTTCTGAGTCCAGAGAGTATCGGTCCAGCTCTCGCCTGTAATAGATCCCTTTGTCCCTTATCATCGTTCCCACGCTCTCAGGCCTAACCAAGGAAATTTTTGCACCTGAATTCTGGTTAAATGGAGGTTTAATAGTTCCATAGCTCCTTGTTGTCAGGGGTTTGGGGGAGTTGTACAGAGAGGGAGAAGGTGGTGGTGGTGAAGGAGGTAAGGACTGTGGTGGTGGTGGGATATCTTCAGAGGTGTCAGGCATTGAGAGACTTCTGGTAAACTTCAGCATAGGAGGAGCCAAAAACTGCCGTTCTTCCTCTGTTATTCCTAAAAAAATCAGAAAGTATATTTAAAACACTGTTTTCCACTGGAATCCCTCTACATTATTACTGTATTATTTCTGTATCCAACCCAAAATGCCAGGGTGCGTTTCCCATGACATGAGACATGCAAAATTCTAAAGGAGGTCTTTTGGTTGGTTCCTACACAGGAATTCTTTCCTGTTGGACTTCCAGGTGCCAGAATTGAAAAGGATGTTACAGAGTTTTAATTAAACTGATCACTGATGTGTAGGCAAATGTTTGGAGTTTATGTATCATCAAGGTAGCTGTAGAGAAGCACATTTTCTATGAAAATTATTGAAGAGGGAAGATGGTCTGTGCAGAAGAGTAGCTTCTGCCTTGCTCTAGCACTCTATAAAATGCATGTAATAATGCAACTTGGAAACCTAATGAATTTTTAAGATGCATTTGGAATTTAGCAAGGGGACTGTGAAGATCCTATTGGGGACAAAAATCATAATGTTTCCTTACAAAGGATGACATTATATTATTACAAATACAGCTTTTAACACAAATAAACTGGTAATACCGGGGGTAATTTGGATGCTAATTTTACATCAGTATAATGTGTTTCTAAATTGATAAAAATGACTACTAGATTACTACCAAGAAAAAAGCAAACCCAAATTTGGTCTGTTTTGGTCTGTTCTTCCTTTCTTTGTTGTACAATCTTCTCTATTGCCACAATTTGATATGTAAAAAAGGTGAATTTTAGTCCATTTGATCAACAGGATTGCTTTGTAAACTACACAGCATTACAGCACTTGTACCTCAATAACAAAGAAGAAAGGGATAACATTTTGCCCTAATGCTTTGTAAAGGGATTGTACTGATCTTTTTTTTTTTTCCTTGTTAGAGGCAACATTCTAAAGAAAACAATTAAATTATAATTCCATACTTGCCTACCGCCACCAAAGCAGAATGTGGAAATTACATCACCTTACACACAAACTTCTTTTCTCATGAACTTTGTACAAAAATTAAACAGTCACTCACTGAGGCAAAGGTGTTGGAGGACTATGCTTTAAGAAAGAAGCAAAGTTACTACAAGTATATGATTAATGCACAAGCAAACTGTACATGAGAAGCATTTTACCTATAGATTTTTGTCTCCTCATTGTACCCCGAGGTATACCCAGAAAAGGACCTTGAGGACTCCCTGGTACAGTGGGCGTCATCACGGCAATACCCTGTCTCTCATACATGGACTACAAAAAAGCAAACAGAAACCCCACAAGCATTAAAGCATGAATGTCTCTCTCACATGTAAATAACTCTTTGTCATAGCTGCTAATCCATTATCCCTTTTACTTAGAATTCCTGTGGAAAATAACAAAATCGGTGTTATTTTGGCAAGAAGGGGAAGAGAAAGGGAAGGGCTTTATTTACAGAAAATGACCACAGCTGTAAGTGGATTTCCTTGAAATTATTTACGAGGCAATATATTAAAGTTTCCAGCACATTTTGAGTGCTGTAAGAAAATGGAAGCGTGAGCAACTGCATTTTAATTCATTCAATTCCAAAAACCCAACCACACACCCTGTAGCTATTAACGCTCCCTCTGTGTGAGCTCCCTTCACTTCTGAAGACCAGACTATTCTTGGAGTCTTGCACAGACTCAAGATGTCTTGTGCAAGGTTACACTGGCAGTCATCATCTCAGCTGGGAGCTGAGGAATGCCACCTGAATCCCAATGCTCTCAGTTGTTCCTCCTTCTCATCATATAACTGTTTGTATTCTGCCTCTCAGAATAGCCTTAATTTCCTTCCACTCCGAGCTGCTGCAAACAGAAAGTGCTGGTTACATCAGGACTGATGCTCTTTCAGAGAGCTGGGCAATGGAAAAATATATCTAAAATGCAATCAAACCAATTACTTTTCTCGTGAAAAGTTTTGTGAGATCAAATCCTGCAACTGAACAATCCAATTTCAGAGTTCTGGAGTTTAATTTTTAATATGTGCTACAGTATTAATGTCAATTCTTCCCTTACAAATCATCGTGCATTATTTAATTGAGGTATTATATATGCCATTAGGAACAGTAAAAACCTGCAGTAGGAGAAACCTTCACATTAGTGGGGATGGTGTGGCTGCACTAACATTGGTTCTGAAACTGAGATAGCATACCTTGACTTTTTGCATGTTTTTTTAACTTGGGCTTCGTGTTGTAATGACACCTTCAAGTTCAGAACTTGCTGGGGTCTCACCAGCTCAAATTCACATCTGCTTGAATAACACTGAGGGAGCAATGCTGTTGGTGTGAGAGTCTCAGAATAAACACGAGGACATAATGAGAAAGGTTTTATAGGGGTATGTAGACTGTTCTGTCCCAAAACTATTACTAGAAATGCAGAGTAGACTATGCCTTAAGAGTTACAAGATAATAAAAGTAAAATGAGTTTATAAAGGCAAAAGACCCCCTCCATCCAGTTCCAGAAATGAAAGCAGCACTTCATAGCTCCTACTCACATTCATATCTGTAGCTGAGGGAAAACATCTACTAGAAGGCCTCTGTTTTATAGTTGCCACTCTCGAGTCCACAGTTGCATTGTCTGCAATTCTTGATGGCTTGGAAACTGGTACTATTTCATCCACCTTATCTGTAATATAAAAGTGTTCAGTAAAATAAATATCATTTGTCCAAAGAAACAGAAAAGTATTGCAGGGTCAAAGGAAGAGAATTACGTTTCAAAAAAATGCAAAGAAAAAGTTTTTTTGGCATTTTAACAAGGCAACGCTTGAGCATCATAAGTCGTGCAAGCCGAGCACTTTTTATTGCTGCTACATAACATGCATGCTTTAGTTTTAAGCCTGCATGCATTTAATGTTTACTTAGTGTGACTCGAAAAACAATCCTCTTCTTCAAACCTTCAAAATGTGAAGGGAGAATATCTATATAGAAATGGAAAGAAGACCTTTAGAA
This sequence comes from Platyrinchus mystaceus, assembly GCA_035041135.1. Lineage (NCBI taxonomy): Eukaryota > Metazoa > Chordata > Aves > Passeriformes > Tyrannidae > Platyrinchus > Platyrinchus mystaceus. The sequence goes on from JAWWLV010000179.1 coordinate 7,476,588, forward strand.
ATAATGAATCTGTACAGCACTGTTTCAAATAGAGATAAGCAGACTGTACTTAGTCATCAGAATTTCAGTGATATTTTGGACAATAACAAGTACTCCAGAAGTGCTCTTTTATGCCTGTTCTCCTCAAGTAATAACATCCTAATTTATTCACACTCTTGGACTCATAGACTGGCATTACTAACTGCATTATTTGTTTAAATGAAACTTCTATATTTGGGGGGTTTTATTTTAATAACTGGATGGCTTGGGAATGTATTTAGTTGTGGTCAGAAATAGACCGAATAGGCAAAGTCCAAGTCTGAATGAGAGCTTCAGCATTTGGATTTCGGATTCTGATCTACCACACGACATGATGGTAAACTGTAGGGAGAACTTTATTCAGGATATTCCAAAGCTGAGTGTTGGTGTTAGCCCTGTTTCCAACTTTGGTCACAAACAAGCTCCATCAGCATTTAAAACATTATGTTACTCCCTCAGACTGAAGACCTCAAAGTACCATATAGAATCAACTAATTATTGCCTGACAGTTCCTTTTTTTGCCACTTCTGCTGCTATGAAACCAAGGCATGGAGAAATTAAACAAGTACCCTAAGCCACGAGAATAGTTTTAGTTTTGAATCTGTGCTAGAATCCAAATTTGAATCATACCAACAGGTTTTCTTGCTACACCTTCCATGGCATTTGCTTCCCTGTAGCATGTTAATTTAGTGTCTTTTCCTTTGAAGTTTCACCAAAGTAAGGATTAGTTACATAGCCTGTGGTGTTTATGTGAGTGGAATACCTTAGCCTGGCTCCTGGGCTTCCACAACCGAGTCAGAGCAATGTTACTTTTCAGCAATTAAATCCATCTCCCAAATAATTGATTATTTGCTCCAGCAAACAAGGGTAGCTACTTCATTAGGGGACTATAGACTTAAAAAAACCCCAAAACAACCAATTTTTTTTTGGCAGTGTTACTGTGCCAAGTATTGGATTTAGGGATTTAAGTTTTACCTCTCACAGGAGAGCAGCGCACTCAGGGCCCTGGATATTGATATGGATGGGAATAAGGCAGGAGGAAAAGAGCTTTTGATCCCTCTAAACAGTAGATCTGGCTGATGCAGGGATGATATTTTAAGTGGGAGGAGAAGAAGAGAGGGAAAAACTTTTAGCCTTCAGGTTAGGAAGAAGGTTGTCCTAGAAGTGGATATTTCAGTGTCACAGAGGGTCAGGGAGCAGGCAGGAAAGGAAAGGCTGAGCAGGACCAGTAAGCTGAACACTGCTGAAAACTGTCTCACAAGAGTAGTGTTGCTGTTTCTTTTCAATAGAAGTTAGCATTCAATTCTTTTCATTGGTCTGCTTTATTTTTTTTGTGGGATTTAAATCATCCAGTGGAAGGAGAAAAGGAAAAAAAAGTTCTTAGAATCATCACACGTATTCAAAAATAAAACAAACTTCATGTCACATTTCATAAAGACTTTGTTATATAAACTGTGAAATTCTGAAAGAAAAATGTCTGCACTTCTGCTCAGCAAAAGGCATCAGAAAGCAATGGTGTAACCATGAATATTTGACCAATACATCAAAAATATGGCCAGACTGCAGAATCATACTCAGGGGATCTATCACCAAGAGCTTCAACTGGGCAGAGATTTCCTGTTAAGGCTCTCCCACCCTTGTTATCATCCCAGAAGCTAAACAACTGGTCTTTTGGATACAGAAAGAAGGAACTTTTGGAAACTGAAGCACTACATACTCAAAATCTGTACATAAGAAATATAAATATACCATGTAGGAACTGATCCCCTTTATTTTTAACAGACACATGTAACCATATACCCATTCAGACAACAAAAAGCTACAGGGAAAGAGTGATGAGGCCATGACAGACACTTGAAAAGCATGAAAATATTTGTTGGGGATGGAACATACATACCCTCCAACTGCACTGATTTTGCTAGACAATACTACAAGTCAGATCCTAATGTTGGATCTGAGCAAAATATCAGTTGGCACCAAGTCCTAATACCATCTACTACTTCCAGGTGGAAAAAAAACCCTTGGCTTTGTGTAAGTTTATTGCAGGTTTCTTGTCTGTAGACAGGTTTCCAGTCCTTCTCACTCTATGGCTGCTCCCACTGGAGTGCTGCTTTATGCCTTGCCACGTCTAGCTCAAGCATTTGGAAATAGTAGAGGAGAGCAGGTTAAAGCTTAAGCTGCTTTGCAAGGAACTCTTTAGTGCTTCCTTGCATGGCACTTCCAACTGCAGCACTACTACATCTCCTTCTTTTTGCTGTGCTGCCTTTGGTCGGGAAGCAAAGGTGGAGTGGAGGTTGCTGTTTTGAGACTACAACAAAAAAATTTGAAGCCATGAAAGCAGCCAGCATGTGGGAACGAGATTGGTTCTAAATGGCAGCACCTACATGGCGGGTCCTGCAGAGCAAGTCAAAATCTTAACATCTGGCCACAACTGCACCACCCTTCTGAAGTGAAAGCACTATGGAAAATAAAAAACATTCTCACTGCATTATCCAACGTGCTAATTAGGCCAAACTGACTGGCTGAATTGTACTTAGCTTCACTCAAACTCATCCCAAAGAAAGAAGATGTAAACATATTGGGACAAACCCTGTGCTTTGAACTGGGCTGTTCACATCCACAGCACCAGTGTGCAAACCATTTATGCACCAGAATCAGCTTGTTCAGAAGGCCACACGTACTGGAATAATTTGTCAGGCTCACTAATTAGCTTCTCTCCCAACCTCCTTGTGACCTCAAATACTCTGCAGCACGCATTTCTTGCACCAGTGAGAGGGAAAAGCTTACAAGCTTATGTTGGAAATTCTCTGAGGATAACTTTACAAGTAGTTCTGACAAAAGAGATATAAAAAAAAAAAATCCACAAAATAGATGTAGATGCAAAAATTGGCACCTGGTGTGAAATGTGTCACCACTGTGGCCAAAGAAGCCTACCTCCAATGGCATTTGTACAAGTAACTCAGCTGGATGGAGGTGAAAGGGAAGAAATATTTGGTAGTGGAAAAAGCCTACACTGGAGGTCGGCCATGCCAGATGCAATTTCATCCTTAAACCGGTCATTTAGCACAGTACAGCCACAAGCACACACGCACACACACTTACATGGGAGCAATTTGTGGCTGACTGGCAGAATAACAAAATATGATCTGCTTTATCTTGAATAACCTCACAGAAAGACAGGGAAGAAGAGTCTATGTCTCACTGGACAGAGAGCACAGCTCGGTTGTAATCATAGAAGAAGACTTTTAAGCCTATGGTTGTACTCCAGTATTTTCCATTCATCACTGCTTTGCCATATAAACTCTTCTGAACCTTCCCAAGAAGTTACAACGGCGTGTTGAGAGTCAAACATAGGAGCCATGCTACACCTGTGAGAGCAGGTCACCACCGCTCAGGGGGCTCCTGGCAACAGCATCCTTTCAGAGAACTGTCAGGGATACCACATGGAAAAGCCAAGTCTGATGCCTCTGCATGCATATAGCAGTTTGAGTGCCACTAAATTAAATTCCCCCGAGAGAGGCAGCACCAACAGATATAAAATAATTTATTGCAAAGTGCGTTTCCATCTGCCCTGTGGGTTACCAATGGGCCCCATGCTCTGCTCAGGGTGCCAGCCCTCAGGAAATTAGATGGCCTAAAGGCACAGAAAGTAGTTGTGTTTTATCAAGATGTAGGTCGTCTCTGATGAGAAGCTCTTAATCACAGACAGAGGAGCACAGTACCCAACAGCAAGTCATGACTTTTACATTCTCAAGAGGTCTGGCTGCCAGGCAAGTTGCTTTTTTTTTTTTTCCTTTTTTTTCTCTTTTTCTTAAATAATTAATATCTCTGATAATTACAGGGGACAGTCTCCTCCTAATAGATTTGTTGCAGGAGATGGCTCTTATCCCCGTAGAACACATTGCTTAGTGACTCCTGTTTCAAATCCCCAGACTCTCTCAGAGGAAAAATTATAATGCTGCCCATCAAGCCACCAGATCCATCATGAAAGGAACTTTGAAAACGAGAGCCAGGTGCCTAGATAGATCTGGTGGCACATCACTATACAGCCCCCAAAGGAGAAATATGAGGTATGATCCTGGCAACATTACTTATTGTACGACATAGCCAAGACATGTGGATTAGCTCCACCGAGGGTCTTAGAAACTGAGCTGGTCAGACCCACAGAGGATAAGAATGATCATGATCCGGTACAGGCCGACCCCAACACCTCAGGCTGGCATGCCAGAAACACCAGGCAAAGACTGATCGAACACAGTTTTGGAGGCGAGTATTGCCAAGACCTCTATACTTACCACCAAGTCCCGAGTGCTTGCTCAGAGGGGATGGGATAATGGAGAAAGAAAACTCAAAAAACAGCTGCCTCAAGAAATGACTTGTATTTGTAAGAAAAGCAATGAATGCCTGGCACAGAGTAAAAAAATGCTCGTATGAAGTTAAAGTGAAAGAACAGAGGCAAATGTTCTTCAAATACCAGCAGCACACATAGTTAACAGTGCAATATAAACTACAAAATGTTAGACTAATCTAGTCAGCCAGAATACAATGTTAGCCAATGTAGAAAATGAAACTCTGCCACCGATGGCCTTATGGCTAAGAATTAAAAGGACAGGCACATTAAAAAAAACCTCTAAAAACCCTATGGAGTGGTTATTTTTTCTTCCCTCCCCCTTTTGCCTGGCGTGGAGGCATGGGCAGCGAGGCCCTCTCGGTTATGGCTCTCTGCAGCCGGCCACTGCGACAAGGCAGGGTGGCCTGTGGTGGGTCTCGAGAGTCTCCTGTCCCCTCGGCCCCAGGTAAGCACACAGTGGAGGATGCCACTGCGTCCTCCCCGGTCCATGTCGAGGCACAGGTCAACTCGACATGGGGGGTGGCTCTTTGGGAGATGCGCGTTTCAAGGACCTGAGTCCTCGGCTGCTTGAGGAAAGCTAAAATCTCTGACAGGTAGTTATGGATGGCTCTTGTGGAGGTAGCCACAATGCCCAGCTGCAGCTCCATGCGGCCCATGGACTGGGACATGAGGCCCATGGACTGTGCATGCTCCCTCTTGATATTTTCCAGCAGCTGCACAATCCTACTGTTGGTTTCCATCAACAGCTTCTCTCCCTCTGTTAGCTGGGGCTGCCCTCTCCAACCCCGATCCCTAGGGACAGGCTCAACACCGCAGCGCTCTTCATTCATTTCATCATTTCCCTCCTCCTCAGGAGAGTCACTTTCAAACTGAGGAGTCCTACTGAGTGACTGATCCCCGGGAGACTGTATGTCCATGGTACACTCCGGAGTCCGCGCTGGTGTTTGAAATCCCTCAAAATCCTCCCCAACGTTGCTGTGCGTTTCAGACGAGGACAGTGGCCACTGCCAGCTCTCTGTGGTCCTCGCTGGCGAGTCTTCGTCAGAGGCAGGCACCGAGGATTCCTGTTCTTCAGCCGGCGTGGACAGCGAGCTCCCTCGGTGATGACTGGCTTGCCCCGAGGATCCAGGAACCTCCCCATCTTGCTCCCCAGTGACATCTGGCAATCAAATAGAGGAGCAACAACCACTGTATCTGAGGCCAGGCAGATGGAGGTATCTACATGCATTGGACAACACATAGAAAGAAGCCAGTTGGGAAGCCAAGAGTGTATGTGTTTGGGCAAGCGGAAGGGCGGACTAAAGTTTAGTGACTGCACTGGGCATGTGGCAGTTGAAGTTATTTACCACTTTTGGTACCAATGCACACTGTCCTGTACCCAGAACACACACAGCCGTGCTGCATCCCAAGGCAGGAGCTACCAATTCCCCTCAGCGTGACTGTGACAGGAAATGTCAGTGAACCTAGCGAAAAGCTCACCTATGCACTGCAGTGGTGCCAGTCAGAAATCCCTGGGACGAGCTCAGGGCCAAGGGTCCAATTGAGCTTCCTGGGGTGCCAGATGTACTCCACCACTGGCTGAGGGCAGCCCTTTGTTGCTCTGAGGCACTGCTGGCTATCTTCACTTTTGTCCGCCGTCTCACATCACCCCCACCCCCAGTGGGCTCTCTCCCAAGTCACTGCTGCAGCGCGACGGTGTCCGTCCACGGGGCTTATCCCGCGAGCAATGCCCTCCACAACATTGGCTGGATTCTCCTTGCTCTTTTCCTCCAAACAGTTGGAAACGCTATCTGAGGGCATTGCTCACCGGGATCTCATCATCTCCTGGAAATGAACTGAGTTTTGCCCTCCCCTGGCTACCTCGTCCCTTGCCTGAGGGCACATGGTGGAAACCCAGGTACAAGTGCTTCCCTGTGGCAGCTCAGTGTGCAAAGAGCCATCACTACAGATGTTAAGGTGGAGGATGCTATTTATGTGCTTACTCTAAATCCTCCCCTATATAAAATGCCCCCCTCCCTCAAAAGGTGAGGAATGGCTCAGCTGTTTGCACCCACAGCTTTCACTGGCTCACAGTAGAGCACCATCTACCCATCTCTATTCTGGATTACATGAGACTGTGGCTACAACTCTCACCCTTTCCAGATTTAAAAAAATGGGTCTGTTTTTGTTTGTTTGTTTTTTGGTTTGGTTTGTGGGTTTTTGTTTGTTTGTTTGTTTTTTGGTTTTTGGATGGGGGACAATATGGCCATCAGAAATTAATCTGGGGCAGTCTAGCTAAAATGCTGTAGTAGGGTAGCCCAAACCCCTGCATTCCTAAGGCTCAGGCAAGGGATAGGTGAGAGAAGTGCTGTTGTCAGTAAGATTGTGTCTTGAGCAGCAGTAGCTCACTGTTGCTGGCTGTGCTGCTTACACTACAGTGGTCTGGATGCCAGATCAGTGTCATGCCTACCCTCTGGCATCCCAGTCTCAAAAAAAGTTATTTTTCAAGGATTAACTTCTGCTTTTTGAAATACTCTGTATGCTGCTCTTCGGACCTCGACCGAAGCTGTAAGCTTACATCTGCAAGGTGTTGCTGAGGTCATGTTAAACGATAATTTTCGTTCTGTTTATGAGTCAGAGAGGGTTTTTTGATTGATTTTTTTAAAAATTATTTTATATGGTTTAAAATGAAAGCTCCTTCTGACAGACCCAAGGATCCCTCCTCCTGTATTATCAATCCCTGTCTACCGTAATGTGGCACTCATTATTTCTGCACCCAAGTGCATCCAATACTATTGCTCTACTTATACTGCTCTAAAAGGGATTCTGTGTGACTTAATAGAAAGATGAGTTTTAAGTGCTAAAATAATGGATATTATTCGTGCATTTAGCATATTCACTACTTCAAAGTATTCACATTCAAAGTATTCATATTCCCTCTGGCTGGACTGTCCAGTTGCATGTTTTATGGAAAGTGAGAATGAGATTGTATTTGTAAAAAGGCATGAGCTCCTCATGAAAATGAATTTTAGGGACAAACTGTCATGCAATCTTTGGCTCTTCCACTGCATGGAGATTTGAAAGGGACTATATATCAACCTGACTAATAACTGCTTCTTCCTTTGCAATTCTTCTCCCACTTTGTCTAATACAGCCATAGGCATTCCTTCATTAGCAAATGTCTCTTTACAACTATAGTGTAGGACCATGAAATTATTTCTCTGCATTTTCCTGTTGGAGTACACATGAAAAAAAGCACAAAAAAACCAGGGGACCTATTTTTACCACACATAGCAAACACACATTTCAGTTAAAGTCTATGGAATCAGTGTGAGATAAGGGATCATATATACTCGTTCTGGTAGGGTCACTGGTCATACAAAATGTCTTGGTATTTCTTTTGACATGTCACCAGAAAATTCCCCATATTTGAAAACTCCATTTACCTGACAAGTGTTCTAAGCAGAGCCCACCTAACAACTGGCAAGCAACAGAACCAAACTAAACTAAAAGTCAAAAACTGAAGCAAAACAAAATCAAAAAACTCCAAAGTCCACACTGATTTATGAATATTTCTGTAAATGGTATCACTGACTTTAGTTTGCTCATATTCAGGGAGATCACAAAACTTTTGTTATTTGTGCATGTTCACACACTTGCCAGAGGCTTGTGAAGAAAAAATTCCCTGAAAAAGCATAATAAAGTAAATTTTTGCAAAATTCTATATTTTGTATGAAAATTTACCAGTTGCTACCCTCCTATTCAGTATTTTCAGCCTTTCAGACCTGAAAGAACAGCATCTGGCACGGATGACCAATAACACAAATGACAAAGGGCACAAGCAAACAGTCTGTGAAAACCCCTGGGCAGAGAGTTAATTGTGGAAACTCTTGGCGAATACTTCTGAATAATGAATACATTCACAGGTTTTAGGTTAGGTTGGTAAACTTGGCTAGCAATGAAAAGGAGGAATAATCATAGCTGTTATTGCTTGTAACAAGGTTTTCAACATCTCTTAGTAACTCTGGGTTCTGGAAGCCTTGTGAAGCACTGACATGGGGCGTGAGGAACCGAGGGTGCACTACACGTATGGACTGAGGTTAAACTTGGGAAAACTGCCTGAAGGTCAATGCCTGACACCACCCTGGTGAATGTGTCTGTCTCTGCCCAAGAAATCCATTCCTTGATGACCAAAGATCACCTGAAGTTCAGGGTGCATCTTGGTCAGATGGTTGCACCAGTGCCTGGGCTGGTGCTGTGGAAAAGGTGTGCCAGGGGCATTGGAAAACTTGGTTCAGCCAGAAACTGTCCTTATGTTTGAACAGCTGCTGACAGAAGGATTGAAGCTAACTGCCTTTACCTCCTTTCCTTGGAAAAGGGATGACTTGCAAAAAAAAAGAGAGGGCACTACGATTGTCAAGTCAAAATTGTCCATGAGAACATGGATCAAACTGTACACCACCACTGTTGATCTTACTTGCTTTTTAATCTGCTCTAAAAAAATATTTCTCTCTTCAAAGCTTAAAACAGAGTCGGCACAAAGAAGCTCAGCTTCCTTGGGTGTGAAGCAAGGGGTCAAATTCTGTGATCTTTCTAGTCATTTCCACCTTCCACACCATTCCTACGTGCAGCATTTTGCTCACATGGATATATCCAGGCAAAATAGGTCACTTACGTTTATATCTAGTGATAGCAGCCACCAAACTGGCAGTCTCCAAGGTTCATGTTCCTAACCTTATGTCCCTTGCTCTGCCAGGGCATGACTCCCATTTTGATCCTTAAATGACCACGTAATGGGCTACAGGGAACGGAAACTTCTGGAAGTCAGTGACCCACCAGACTTTAACTTTAGTGTTGATCACTGTGAGTACTATGCAGCTATTTCCTGAAGTCCCATGGGACTCACAGGTTTCTGAAGACTTTTTTGGTTTGTGTTGTTTTTCCTCACTGATTCTGTTGTGTTTAAAGAAAAAATGAGATCTGGTATTAAAGTGGTTCATGTAATAGCAAGTAGGGAACCTCCACCACAGTCCTGGCTATCTTCCTTTCTGCCCTGGCAGACAGGTTCTCTGTTTCTGCAGCAGAACCTGTAGCTGCTGCCTGTCCAGGTGTTTGCCCTGGGCTGATACACAGCTTGGTCTGACATGGTGGATCAGCAACTGCTCCTGGAGGCAACAGGAGAAGCTCCATGTGTGTCTGCAGGGGTGAGCTGTGTCTGACCAGTCCTGCCCTGAACATGGTGACCAGAAGCCAAGTTTATTCCAGCCTTTAGGTTCATGAATATGTCCATTATTTTGGAGCACTGCTATACCATGCTGTCTCCTTTGCGCCACAACATTCATTACCAGCGAGAGTCCTTTATGTTGGTTATTAGACATATTTAGGATTGCAGCAATTGTTGGGTGGAGGTACACAGAGAACTGAACACCTGATTCATTTGCAGGGGTAGAGGACTGAGACAGAGGCCAAGAACAGAGCAGGGCTTTGGGTATACACAAACTTTAGAGACATCAGAAGTATTTCTTTAACTTTTGTTCACTGAAGAACATTTGAGATTTATGCCAGTGTTGTGCCTTACCTGCCACTTGGACTGGCAGCTGATCCCTCCCCTGAGATGTGCTGCTCTTTAAGAAGCCCTCCTTTTGAAATCCCACCATTCCTGTTTCACCTCTGCTACTGGATCGTTGCCTTTTCCATTATCTTTCCTTTTCAGATTGCCCACCAGCGGAGCTGCACGTGAGGGGTGGGGCACCGTCTTCCTGCTGACAGGTGGGTGGAGATGTGCCTTGGCCCCACCAAGTGGGCCAGGAGCTCAACAACAGCGGGAACACAGTTGGGGAGCTTCCTGGGACCTGCCTCTGCTGCTCTGGACCTGGGCCTCTGTCTGTGTTTGCATCATGCCTCCTGGGGTGGGTGCATTTTTCAAAGTGCTTAGGTACCAAGGTGATAGGTGCCTTGTAAATACCTAAGATAGATACAGACAGAAACTGTACCGGGTGCTTTATGCAAAACTTCATACAATGCCAATTGCACCTCTGTGCTGTAGTATCACCCACCTGGTCCAGCAACTGCAGTCAACCACAGGCAAATATTTGGCACATGCATTTTTTTCCTTTTGAAAAGTGATGGGAACACAGGACATTCATTCTTCCTTGGTGTCAACAGCTTTGGGCACATGGCCCTTAATGTCAGGTACTGCACATGCACATGTTTTGTTCCATCGCCTTCCCTAAATACGAGTTTGCAGGTTTAGTTTAATGTCTTTCATCAGCTGATAAAATTTGGCAATAATCTGCAAAAATGGTTTACATAGGCAGCACTAAAACTAAACGGGTAGTCTTCATATGTGCCTATTAAAAATGGATATTCATTTAAACTGCATAAAAATATGGCTGTGGTGTTGCTTTTATCTTATGGATTAACTTTTTTTCCCAGTTTCTTCTATTTTTAACTACAATCAGCTTGATTTTGGCATGAAGACCAGGAGTGATTATGCATGTAATTAAGTTTCCAAGCCTGAAAAAAAAAAAAAAAAGGCAGCATCTAGAACAAGCAGGTGCAATTATTTACACTGCATTCCTTTTAAGGTTTTGTCACTTCCCATATTTATTCAAAAGAGCTTGCCCTGCTTAGTTTGTAAAAGAATAGCTGGGAAGTAACTTTCTAAATATTTGGGGGTGAATGTCTGTGGGTGGGAGAACTATGGAAAGGACAACTTGGGCAAAAAGTCTGGGAATGTGGACAAGGCTTTCAAAGAAGCAGATAGACCAGCTTTCCAATACTAGTGGCATGGCAGCAGAAAGATGAGAACCTACTGATTTCAAAAGAAAGCTTGGTCAGACTACAGAAGTTCTTTTGATAACGTTGCTTGTCGTAGAAGCAACTGCACCTGATGAGTAAAACTCCAGTGTCCCTGAGGAAAAACAGGTGACTCCTATTTGGAGATGGTTAAAAATGGATCTCTGATACATCAGCTGTGCCCACTGAAAACTAATGGCTTTCTTTGAGCTATTAAAATAGGATTAGATGTATAAAAATTCATCAAAGATCAGAAGTAGGTTAAGTATAATGGGGCCTTCAACACACCACTAAGCATTTAAAGACTAACCTTAGCTAAAGCATTGATTCAGAGTAAGAATATTAAAGGTTAAAGTTGAAATCCAAATTTGTTGTTTAAGATCATATTTAGAGGAAAGAAACAACAAGTTCAGCCTATGATTATGTCATGTAAATGTATAAGTTAAAAGTACACAGAAATGGAATGGTCTGAGTTTTCATATAGACAATTAGGCTACTCCTCATAAATCTGCCATCACATTTTAACCTGGAATTAACTTCTTCCAGCCCCACCCCAGATGAAAAATTTGCAGGACTGTGCTTAAGTCACAATGCAAAAATCTCACGTTTCCCACACTGTGAACAACAGGCAGAGAATATTACTGTAGCAGTCAGCATGATGAGGAAATAACAGAAGTGCTTTGCAATACAGTCAAACACATAAGGCACTTGAAACACTTTCCTACTAAGAAAATTAAGTAAAGATACTTTTCTGTTCTCTAGGATACTGTAAGCTCTACAAATTATGCTAAACTAAAATAAAAGTAAAAAAAAAAAAGAAAAAATATAGAAAATAAATCAGTAAAACATAAAAATTGTTTAGTGACTAAAATTAATCATTTAACATTGAGTATCTATAAATACCATTACATGATTTATGGAAATGATTTGTATGTATTCAAAGTAAAGAACTTTAAAACTTTCTTGAAAGAAAGTCTTATTTGTGTTTCTATGGCTGAAAATTGCTTCACATTAGTACACACAAGTCACATTTACACATTATAATCACACCATCAAAAGTAATTTTAAGGAAGGCAGAAAACTGATATTTTCAAATTCTTTCCAGAGATACAATTTTCAAGTACCAGCTCTTTAACAGTATAATCAATTAATGAAATAATTATACAGGCATTTAAAATACACCTGCAATCCTGAAGCCTTACAATTCAGCCTACCTTGAAAGAGGAATGGTCATTGTCTAACAGTGGTTTCTGTTCAAGAACAAAAACAAAGCAGAGAATATAGTCAATACCCACTCCTATCCTGCAAGCCAGGTGGAATTTAAGTGGCAATTTGATGTTCTGTTTAAGAGACAGCATTTGAAAATTTGGCCTAGTCACAAAAGAAAGACAATCAACTGAAAGAAACCAAAAAGAAAGTGGAGGACTTAAGACACTTGCAGCCTTCTCTGCTCTTACACTTACTCTCACACTTCCACACCGAGGGGAAAAACCAAACAAACTATGAGGAATTATCTAAAACCATTTATTTTTAATTATATTAGGAATTAATTAACATGGGTATATGAACATTTGAAGGCAAAAAAAAAAAAAAAGTAATAGCAGCAAAGGGAGTTTTGAGATGAGGGAGATAAGTCCTTCATCTCCCTGGCTCCTGAAAAAAAGAGAGAACACATTAAAAGTGCTGAAGGAGTTTTCCACTGCCCTAACTGTGCCATATTGGGAAACACATGCAATTTTAACTGCTCCTCGAGCTCTCATGATTTTGAATATGTGCTTAGATATTAGATTGATAATATCTGAGCATAGCAACACTCACGTAAGTCAACATATTTAATTCGTCTCTTTCCAAATGCTACAAACCCCACATTTTCTATAACACTTACAATTCCTTTTCCAACTTCTTTTATACCATTGTCTTGTTTGGCTGATGCAGAAAGGTTTTGAAAACCTTTTCAATTACTGACCTGTAGTAAAGAAAAACAAGTGTCATGAAAGGGCGCTACACTCTCTAGACTAAGTTGATAAATTCAAAATAATACTAGTGTACATGAGAACACCCACAAAGAGATTCAACCAACCCTCTCAGGATTCCAAAATGTTGGTTAAAGCTGCCCACCTCATGCAACATAACCCTGGTTTCAAGAACCTTTTAGTTCCAAGAATTACCTGTTAATTTTAGATTCTGTGGCACAAGTTGCTAATCAGCACATTGCCAGCCAAGTGCCAAACTTCTTTTGGTTGAAAACATAGGGTTAGCACCGTTCCCTTTTTGAAACATGCCAGTTTTCAATAATTTTCTCTTACAAAGTGTTTTACAAATACTCATGTCATAGCCACAGCCATAATCTTACACCTTCTTGCTGTGGACTCCCCACAAGTTTCGTTCCAAGTTGTAAAATCTCGCTACATCAGCAAAAAAACAGGCTGGTATACATGTACTTCACAAATTCCACCCAGAGTCACTGCTTTCTACTTGTGATAAATGACAACCCGATGACAACCTTTTCCTCATCACTACATCGCTGTCTCATTACAATTTCAAATACGTAATGCGAATCAATTACTTACACGGGCAACCTTCAAGAATTCTTCATTAAGCCTGATGCCTTTTGCTCTCATCTTCTAAAACACAGTGTCTGGTGGAGGTCAGAAAACCTTCTTCCTAAAGAGAAGCACTGCAGATGCTGGAAACTACCACAGGAGTTGAGGCTGTGAGTGCTGTAAAAGTTCCTTTGGTGGTATTCCCATTGTTTTCCTGCAGACAAATCTCCATCATCAACTCCACCACAGTGAAATAAAGAAATGATTTTTGAACCCAGACGACTTTGGGAGTGGTTTCTTCAAACATAACAGAACACTGTAAGTTTAATCCACTGTTTGGCATTCATTTATATATATTTGCTCTGCAATTTCATTGTTTCAGATGCCATTGGAATGTGCCACCTTTGAAACAATGGACAACAGGAATGGGATGAAGTGTGGATGCTTATTGCAGACAGAGCTAATAATATTTCTTTTGAATGCCATCAACTGATATTTTTCTATTCAAATGCCAGTAAAGACTTGATGTCAGCTAACAATATTCTGTTGATGATATCACAGTTATTCTGTATCTGTGAGGTGGTGATAGACTCTAAACTCTTCAAAGGAGGAAAATCCTATATTTATATTGGATACTGTAGCCCACATCAAACCCCAAAGACACATACTTTATCAGTGTATGGTATATATCAAAATTTGATATTGATTACCATATCAAATCTAAGAACAAACAAACCACCACCCCTAGCCACAACTGAGACTCATGGGACTGCCGATGGAATATCTTTTAATGGAGAAGAATTATTTATCCTGTCATTCCCATTTTGCTACAAAAATTTAGCCTGCTCTAGTCTTAATTTTATACTTTCTCTTAGAAAACTTTTATATTAGGCATTTTAAAATTAAACACTTCAGCTTTCACTGAAAATCCCAGATTACTCACTAAATCAAACCCATTTCCTGGCAGGAAAAAAAGAAAAAGCTTAGGAGCAGGAAACATTTAAATAATGTATCTAGACATTTGCAGGTCTTAGTTTATGGATGTGTTCCTTAAGGATCATATAATTTTAAAATTCTCCATCCACAAGAAGTTATTGATTAAACAAGTCAAAGCAAAAACTGAAGAAAAAAGCCCTTTAAAAGCAAGCTTTTCACCATCTGCATAAACTCTTTATGAACAGAGTTAAATTTACTATTTTAAAACATTAATTTTGAAACTCTAATGATATGCATTTTGAAACTACAATGATGCCTATTTTCTCCAGTGATGACGAAAATTATGACCCCAAAGTTTCCTTTTAATGTTTCATTTTTAGAGTATTTTCAAACCTTCATTTAAATTTGCTGCATGAATATTCTGGTTATTCTTCAGTATTAATGGAATTATAAGTGCTGCCTCCAACAAACTGCTGCTACAACTGTTAGTTTACATGTTGCCACAACTTACTCATTCTTGGAATTTACAATCTCTAGAATTCTTGGAAAACTACAAGAAGTCACAAAAGGAAGAAGAATGCCTTTTCCCCATCCCAGATATCCCACAAAATCCAGAAGGTAGTTTGACTATTGAAAACATGCCCCCTCCACACACACATTTCAAAGTTGGAAGCTATCCCTGAGTCAGGCAACTACTACAAGCAGAAAGTCAGTGGCAGAAATGAAGCACAGCTAAATTTTAGTAATTTGTGCTATGTAACTGCAGTAAAATGACAGTACTGCTCATGCCATACTGCTCCAAACCTAAAAATTTTATTCCCTATCTCTTTAGACACAACTATCATATCCTGAATATAAAAAGTACAGCCTATGTCCTTCCCCTCTCCTGTCTTCCCAATGAACCAGAACCCATCTCCAGAGACAACCAACAAAACCTGTCAAACAGAACCACAGAAGCCATTATTTTTATCTTAATGCCTCCCTTGCCTCTGACCCAGAAAACTGAATTTTGGGTTGACAGAAGACTCTACAATAACAATGCAAAGTGGTTTTTATATGCTGCCAAAATGTATTTTTCAGCAGCCGTGTGGTTTCTTCTCTGAATGGAGAATGGCAAATATCACTAGCTGGAATCTCTGTTAATGACCTGAAAGGAGGTCAGGAAAGAGCAGAAATTAAAGAGTGGAAAATAACCCCATTTTGTCCTATTTAATGTTAAAAAGGAAAAGCTTCCCCGTTGAGAAAAGACACTGCCTACAGCCTAACTTTCCTTTCCATGACACTGAGCTGTGTCCAAGAGCAGGACACAGCCTGTTTTTCCAGCTACCACCCAGGGGCTCACACAGGTTTGAGGCTCTTCCTCAGGCCAGACGCCATGAGAAGGTGGAGATGACACGGTCCCTGCTCAGGAGAGCTCACAATCTAGGAAAGCAAAATGACGTACAGGAGCATGGAAAAATACGGCTCAACACAAACAAACTCTGCATACACGTATGTACATTGATAAAAGCTCTTCAAATAGCACCACTACTTCTACCTGCCCCTCTGCCATCAGTGCTTGGATGGTTGCTTAATAGGGATCTAGGGAAAGTGGGTCTTTAGGAGAGATTTCAAGGAGAAGATTTTATGGATCAGTCCAGGGAGGGCACTCCATGCATACGGGACAGCGTGGGAGATGTTATGTCGGGAATTAAAAATTGTGCAGAGCAGCATTTTCTCCAGGTCAAAAGCTCAGGTGTTGTGTGCAAGATCCCTGTTTCCTGAGACAGAGACAGTGTGGTTTTATGGGAGTAACGTGTGGTCACTAAAAAAGACAAGCAGAACCACTAACGTAGGACTACACTGAGGATGTTACTGGCCACTACCTCTCTGTGGCTGCCAGTTAGCACAGTAATTGTGAGGAGATGAGATGGAAGGGTTTGGAAAAGAGTTGGATACAGAGAAAGAAAAATAGCAAGATGAAGGAAAGGAGACAAAAGGAAGAAATGTGGGGAGTATTTTCAAATGTGGTCTTCTGTTTGAGTTCTTAGTGTGTTTGCAATTTATTAACTAAATAACTAAAAAACATATATAATAATTAATGTACATTTGACACCATAAAATAAACTGGACCATATGCCAACATTTACGTTATGTTATTATCCTTCACTATGGAAAGGTGAGAAACAGGTTAAACAAGAGACAAAATGCTTCCCCTTACCCTTCTTCTTCCGTACTGAAGCTTGGAAATAGAAAGGGAATGAACTGTGAATCAATTCTGACGGTAATTTTTTATATGCTAAATCCTTGTCTGTCATTTTGAGCATAAACATTATTCTTCCATCTAAGATGTCAGTCTCTCCCTGCTCCCCTCCACTAAACATGTGTCTATCAAACCACAGTAGATAAAATCTGCTTTTGGCAGGATGTTTGTCAGGGTTTACTTACTATAAGAAATTTCTCCTCTGCAGGTATTACGGATACATGTACAATTAATTTTTTTTTTCTAAATTCTGTTTTAAAAATAGTAATTGGGGCAATTTATTGTCACCAGGACTTTCAAACTATGACAATCGGGCATTTTCAAATCTTTGCAGGTTGAAGTGGAAAGGAATCATTAGCACAAGTTATCTGCCATTTTGGGATTAATTAGTTTGAAAGAGAAAAACTGAGATGATCTACTCAGTGTTATGAAGAACAGAATAGTTAAAAACATGTCAATAAAACTGTAAATAGAGTTCAGAGCCAAGCAAAGGAAGTAACTGTAATGACTGCAAGATGCATAATTAAAAAAAAAAAAAAGAAAATATGTTGTTTAGCTCAACTGGAGACATTACAGAACTATGTACTCTAAGGGAAAACAAGTGGGGAATTTCTATTTATCTGTTCTTTCTATTACATAACAAGGGACATTCAATAAAATTAAAGGCATCACATTTAAAACCAATAAAAAGGAAATACATTTGTACACAGAACATAAGTAGCCCGTGGGATTCTTTGTCACGAGACATTATTGAGACCATGAGCTTCTCCAATTCAGAAAAAAGGATTACACATATATATTGATGAGAACATCCACAGAGTTCATTTATAGAGCTTTCGTATTTAGTTTGCATATACATGTTATGAAATAAATGCATATTCATTAGTTTAATAGATATAAAAATATGGGTGTTCTCATAGTTCTCACAGATGTCCAATATATACACACATACATATAGAGATATATAAATTAGAGATAAATGCACACATACAATCTGTGGTTCATGTCAGAAGACAACTTTTAACTGATGATAGGGAGAACATTTTCACTTGGGAAGCTTGTTCAGTTGTGCAATTTAAGAATTCTTGTAGCTTCTGATAAGAGCCCTTTTACAGGGCAAATATGAAAATAGGTAGACCATAGATGTTATTTATAACAGTAGTCATATTGTTTGCTATGTTGGCAAGTGTTCAGAGTGGCATTTACAGCCTTGTTTAGGAAGAAAACAAATTTCTGCCATTCCTACAGCTTTACTAGGGGCCATAAACTCCTGGAACATGGTGCAGGGTTATTCTTCAGAATAGCAAACTCTTGCCACTGTAATATTTGCCCTGCCTGGATAAAGATATGAATGGGAAATGTGCTTAAATATTGAAGTCTGTTCCATAGCTGCTTGTTAAATGAGTTGGGGTGTTTTCTGCCAGCTGGGGAGAACAAGCAGCAGAACAAGCAGCTACAACATGTTCAGGGGGTGAGGAAGCTAAATTATGATGGTCCTCACTGCAGAGGGGATGTTACTATTAACAGGCTGTTCTCCTCCAGGAAAGAGTGCTGCCTCTCTGTGCTTTGAGAACAGTATCCCCTATGGAAGACTGAAAAGAGAAATAGAAGAGTATCCTCAGTTTGAAAGCAATTTGCAGAAGAGGATAATGAAGGGGCAAAAAAAGCAAAGTTTTACAACCTCATAGCAAACAAAAGCACCCAGACCCAAAAAGTGGCTCCAGAAAGAATATTTTACATTTTAAACATGGAAGAAAAATGATGGAGCGTTCACAAAGTGTTGATATATTTAGCTAAGCTCCTAAACTCCCTGGCCCAGAAAAATCAGATTTTCTGAGATCTGTTAGAGCTAAATTATCAGACTGTTCAATTTTGGTCTTCACTTGGTTGTTACACCATAGAGAAGACAGTGCCCACTTCAGCCCCCCCTCTGTTGGAAAGACCTCCCACTGGACCAGTGTGACTTGACTGCCTAAAGGATGGATGGGGTCCATCTGCTCCAGAAAATACTGACTTTCAGGGGAAAAAATGTGGCCACAAGGCTTTGATTCCTTCCAGTTGGCCTTCATATGAGACCATGCCAGAAAGAAGCAATATTATAAAATGTAAATATTTAAATCAATGCAGAATTACATGGAAAAATGGTTTTATTGTATGATTTATTATCATCTATTACTCTGCAATGAGCGATGTGGTTTGTTTTTATACCCAATTATCACTTGCTAAACACACTGTTTTTCTGTTATAGCCATATAGAAATATGCACTGGGTTTTTCTCTGTGCGTATATCATTTATTCATAACATATCTAGCTGCAGAAATTCTACTTTTTAATGACCTAACAGGTTAAAACAAGGAAGAAAAGACCTATTACCTTCCTCATTTCTAGAAAATTAATAAAAATTCCCAAAGAATTATGCATATCTAGGATGTGGATGATCAAACAAAGGAATCTACAGTCGCATTTCTTAAAATCAGCAAATAAAAGACTGAATGCTCAATACTTTTATTACCAATAGAGAGGAATTAAGTTTATATCATGCACAGAAGTCAAAGTGATATCATAATATGCACTTTTTTCAGATCAGATTAATGAAACAAGTTGAAATTGAAGCTGCTTTAACACTGTCAGCTTTTAACAACAGCTTCTGGCAGCTTACCTTTATCCACTAATGAGAGGCCACAGAAATTTAAAATAAAACAATATTAGATGAACTGCAAACTCAGAAAGCAAAGCTAACAAAATACGACACAGCATTATTTTTTGTGTGTAGATGTGCCAGACTCTGATGATGCACAAAATGTATCAACATTCTCCTGCGTAGCAGTAAAGGCACAAGTTTAAACAAAAATCATTCATGCAACTCATGCACAATTTGAACTCTCCAGAGATGCAGCATTCTTAAAACCCTTTCTGTTCTACACACTGTACACAGTGGAGCTCCCTTTAATCAATTTAACACATACACATCTCTATCTATCTATCTATCTATCTATCTATCTATCTATCTATCTATCTATCTATCTATCTATCTATCTATCTATCTTTACATTTCTACTAAACCATGCTTGCCAAAAAATGCTTTCTTACCAAGCTCTTCAAGCTCTGAGGTCATTGACTTAGACCGCAGGGTCAGTGCAGTGGTTGGAGCTCGCTTAGGAGGTGGTGGGGCTTTGCATTAAACAGAAAAACACACAGTGTAAGGAAACACCTTCAAACCCTACATTTACATCCACAATTTCATCTCAATTTAAAAAGAATAAGCTACATGAAATAAGGTAAGAATAAATACATACATGCGGAGGAAAAAGCCCTGAGATGCTTTTCCTTTACTGAATTTCTCAACTGTTTCTGGTTTTAGCGTAGGTTGTTTGACACATCCGCAAGCTTTTATGTAACAGGATACATAGAAACACTTAAAGCTAAATAACTGTGCACTTCTATTTTCCAGCAGGAAAAAGGCTTCCTAGAGGAAGGGCCTCACAGCAGTTGTGCCCCTTCTGAGGCTAAAAACCTCCTGGAGACCAGCCAATCTCTGACAGATTAATTTAATTTGTGAAGAAACTGTTCAATTTGAGAAATACAGGAAGATTCAAATTGATCTGAATAGTTGTGGTGAGTCTATGGGAAACAGGTGATCCTCAGAATAAGGAAGATCTTAAAATATCAAGACAGTCATCTAGCACAGAAACTAAAATCCAGCATGCGCTTTAGTATCCTGAGAACAAATATTTCTGCTGGTCAAAAAGGAGCCTGACATCCAAAAAGAAAATGGGGACTTCCAGTCAACATCACTGCCCTGGGACACCAGGAAAAATTAAGGATTCTCAAGTGTTTTGGTCAACACAGAATGCCTATAGCATTTTAAAAAGAGGTGGCAAAGCAGTTTGAGGGCAAGAAAGAGTGATGGAGAGAAGAAGTAGACAAGGTTATGAATAATCTGTTAAATGAGGTTGGATATCTGACATCTGACTGATGGCAACAAAATCCTTCCGTACAATTCCCAAGGTACAAAAGGAGCAAGCAAGGCTACCAACCACCATCAAAAAGGGACAAGATTCAAAGGGGAAAGTCGTTGGCAAATGACACTTTTTCACTAGAAATTCCAAAAGGACAAAGAACTGGGTTTGTTTTTACAGAATCAGCTTCGTCATAGACAACAGTATTTTTATTTCATTGAATGATCTGGGTTGGAAGGGGCCTTAAAACTTATCTTCTTCCACCCTCTGCCATGGGCAGGGACACCTTTCACTAGACCAGGTTGCTCCAAGCCCTGTTCAACCTGGCCTTGACAAGGCAGCCACAGCTTCTCTGGGAAACGTTTGCCAGAGCCTCACCATCCTCACAATAAAGAATTTCTCCCAGATATTTAGTCTAAACCTACTATCTTTCAGTTTAAAGCACTGTTACTACATTGATGGCCAATATGACACATCCCAAAAGGCAGAGATTAAAGGTCTGTTTAAAATAGTAATTTCATCAAGCCAAAAATAATGCAGGACCATGTTTGGACATGATTTAAACGTGGCCTTTCCCTCCCAGCCCCGAGGTCGGTTTAATTTTATTTAATTTTATTTGGTTTTGGAGGGTTTTTTTGTTTGCTTTTTTTTTTTTTTTTTGATAAGCAGTAGATGTGAAGAACACTCCTGGTGTAGACAGAAAGGTTTAGTCATGGACTAGGAGGGAGCCCTGGGCTCCTCACCCCCTCGTGTGTTGAAGATCCAGGTGCCTGGGAGTGATAACTCAAGGAACTGGTGGGAGGAACTGGAATTTTCAAAAATGTGCTGCTGCTGTATTAAACACTAGTTAGCAGGAGCAATCTTTTCTGCTTAATGATAATTATGAGGGCCTAATGAATTCCCAGCATAGCTGTCACCTGAGCAAACTCAGGGGCATCTGAGGTGAAGGAAATACTGTAAAATCCGTTTTTGTTTCCTCTTTTTCTTTTTTCTTTTTTTTTTTTTTTTCTTTTTTTTTTTTTTTGTGAAATTTTAGTGGTGTTTTTTTTTCACATGAGAAACTCATTGAAATTCTTAAGGGAGTAGCCCAATCTTAGGATATAGGTTAACCCATAATCTCCATTAAATTTAATTTAAAAAATCCCAAACAAACCCTAGGCTTGGAAAAAACCCTATCCTGTTTGTACCCAGCCAATTCTTTCCCAAAGTCTTTGTGGCACACAATGCCATACAAACCTCTCATGGAGAAGCTGCCTTCTCATTATCAGCCAAATGGCAGAGAAAGCATCTTTGTGTGTTGTCTGTTGATGAGAGATGAAGGGATATTCCCTGGCTGGAACAACTCCTCTATTTTAATTTCATTTAGAGGAATCTTCCCATTAAAATGTGGTGGTTTTTTTTTCTACCAGAACTTCAGTCTAAACATACTGCTTACTCTTGTTATTCTTTCTGCAAAAGTTGCAGAAGTTCTCAATGATTTCAAGAGGTACTCTCATCCCAAGTACATTTGTTATTAATTAATAAAAGATCATCTGTTCTTTGTGCTTTTGTTCTCTCACTACTGCAAGAAATCTTACTACAAGATCCTCAAACATACACATGTATAAAAGCCCATAAAGATTAACTTTCATGGCAAGCAGGACGAAAAAATATTACCCTTTTTGTCACTTATTAATGCATAAGCCTACAGAATTAAATTACTCTAAGTTAAACAAGAATAAGGCATTTAAAAGCAAAGTCTATAAATCAGAATTTATAAGGCAGTATTTTCATGTCCATATTTTCTTTTCTGAGAAGCAAAACTAAAAGAGAGTCCATCAGGAAAGGAGAAGAATGTACCTTTCTTTCTTGCTGTGTCATCTGGATCAAGATTCCTGGTTACTGTGACAACCTTAAGAACGAGGTGATTGCCCCCTTGTCGAATCATGTTCACCACCTGCCTGTGGCCAACTTTCACTACATTCTCATTATTAACCTGCAGAGAAAGAAAAGAGTCTTTCAGATCAAAATGCAGAAAACTTTTTGTTCCAGCAGTTTCAAAAACAGAAGGTGAAAAGAGCAGGAAGGTACAGAATTTCTAGTTACTGTCTTTTAATAAAAATACATATTTAACAAACAGTGGACAGCTGATGAGATGACAGGAAAGCAGAGCTACCTTTTCAGGAAATATGCTACTAAATAAGTTCAACAAAATCCTTCCCTTTATATATTTTATATACCACAAATAGCATTTTCCTTCTGCAAGTTTCTCATGTCCTGGAAACAAAGGCATCAGGGCCATACCAGGGCAAAAGAGTCTTCATGGAAAAAGAAGAGTGAACTACATAAAGCCCTGTGGTCATGCCAATTCAACTTCAAACTGTACTGCAACATTCAACTTCAAAATACATATTTTATAACGTAGATATTTCTACACTTTCTCAGTAATTCTTAGTGCTCCATCATCCTTTTTGCTGAACAAGTTTTTCCATAATATTAATTGACACAGAAGAAAGCATAGGCATAGTAAGTGTAAATAAGCCTGGATAAGAGTAATTTATTTATTCATTCAATCTATAAGGAGTCACTGGAAGTTCTCTGAAATTTGAAGGATGGCAGCATATAAGATTGAAGTAAGCTATTTGAACATAAAAGATATTGAGGAATGCAAGCAAAGATGCTGCCAAAATACATGCTGGGAAGTTGATCTCTCTCCAAAATTCAACTGACTCAGTAATATTTCACTGAGATCACTCAATGCCTTCAAAATGAACAGTCATTTTCAAAGTGTTTTTAGCTTCCTCTGTTTATTCTGACAGGCTGGGCATCTCACTCTCAAAAGAATTTACAGTTTAGAGCAAAATCTCTCATTAAATATTATTGCCATTTAGCAGATCAAACAGCACAAGCAGTCCCACTCCAACTTGAAATTGGTTTTCCATCCACTGTATTAAAGGAAAATCTTCCCCTTTTTTAGGCTTTAGATGAGACAAAATGCATTTTAATGAAATAACATATTGGTAAACCATATTTTTAATACAATGCTGCAGTCAGAAGTCTCAAGTATGAGCTGTCTATAAGCTTGAGATGCTTTTTGAGATGCTTTTTTGGTTTCATACATAGTGACGTAGGTGTAACACATGCTGAACATCCAGACCTGTTGAGCAGGCAAATATGAAGTTCTATCATTCTGTGGAGGTGGAGGGTATAAAAGAAAATCGATTTAAATAGGACTCTTGCTGTTTGGTTTTATTTTACACCTTCTTAGCATCTGGTATTTAATTCCAAGATATGATATTTATTTAGCTGGACCAATGGCATCTAAATCTAATCTGTCTAAAATACTGAGACAAACAGAGTTATCCATTTACTTCTGATTTCCTTCCAGTGTTAAACCCTCAACAAGGTAATTCATTTCCACAGCCAAAAAAAAAAAAAAAAAAAATTATGTAATTAAGAATTATGGAATGGATCTACTCTATTTTTGCTGGAATTAAATTTTAAGCTTGGAAGCCAGTAAAGAATACAATAAAATCCCTAATGCTGTCAAAAAATAGGGCCCTCCAAGTAAATAAAAAGTTAATATTAATCAAACACATGCACGCTTCACTAGTGTAAAGTGATAAATGTGTAAAATGATAAACAGCTTATGCAGCATCCCATCTGTTCCCATTGCTATGTGCAATGATATTTAACATTTAGAGCAGGAGCAAATATATACAACACATTTTTGAAAGCTGCCTCAGAAACAGAATCTGAAAATCACTGTTTATAGCAGCTTTGTTTAAAAGGCTTGGTTACAAAAGCTGGTACCAAAAAGATTTACGTGGCAAAAATAAAAATATTGATAGGAGAGCTGAAGGTTATTTAACTTGAGGAGCCTGCAGAAATACTTGAGAACAAAAGGATCATGAAACCAGCAGAGCAGAAACTCATCTTCACAGTCTTTAGCACCTCAGGGGGTAAAACCGGAGCACGATTACAAAGCAATAACTTTGGAATTGTCAATAGCTTATAAAGAACTAGATTTCAGAGACATTATTTATTTCTTTTACCCTTCTTCAGTATTTTATACAGAAGCCAAGTGACTGCAGAAACGGTCAGTTAGTGGTGAGTAACCAGAGTTCAAGCAGGGATTTTTTGACAGTTTTAGTTTGATATTATTCAGCAAAGATTTTCTGGGTGTGAATTATTTGATGAGTCTGTCTCTCTACTTCTACCTCAATCTTTGGCAGGAGGGAGACGACCACTGCATCTCATCTAGGCTTTGCAAACTAACTGAAGGAGGTAATCTGTTTAAAACAAGTAAAAAATCAGTAAAACAAAACAAAACACCCAACAAAAACTGTAAGAAAAAAAAATCTATTTCACCTGTGCCAATTAATTTCATAAGCACGTGTGTTCTTGGAATTAATTAAATGTAACCGCGTTCTTCGAAACACTAAAAAACTGTATTTTCTTTTAGTGGCAAAGTGTTTAGAAGGAAGTTCTATAAACAGTCAAATAGTAAAGTTGGTTTGCAGGCACAAATTTGTGTCTTTCCCTGTTTTCCTGTATCTTTCAGGATATTTTCCGTAATCTTTCACTGCAAAATCTTAAGTTCTTTTTTTCCTTCGATTATTCCCCCAAACTTTCCTGCACTGAATTTTTTGTCCCATGTCCTTCATAAATAGGGGGAAATAGGTAAAAGAAATAGATATGTGCTGGGGCTGGTTCTGTGCTACATCAGTGGCAACTGCTCATCCAACAAGGCAAATGCAAGGAAAACTGTCCCTTGGGACAAGCCAAGAATTTCAATAACTCTCCTCTATCCATTCCTGATGCTCATGAAAAGCCTCAGAACTCTGTATTTTTGAAAACTGTACTTTTATCACCATTTGGTTAAAAACTGGGCAGTGGGATGGGAGTTACTCTGAGAGAATTTCAGAAATAAGTTATGAAATAATACGATCTCACAGACAGAATATATTTAAAAAGTAGCCTAATCTGGAAGGCTGAGCTGTCTCAATTTTAGTCTTCGTTTTAGTCTCAGTTTTAGTCTCAGTCTTTGCCTCAGTTTTGAAGCTTAAAGCTCCAAACCAGAGACTGTGATCAACAACAATGTTCCTCTTGCACAAAGAGGTCTGAACACCAATGATGAAGAGTTCTCTCTCCAACATTCTCTCAAGAGATGATTCAAAAATATGGAGTAAACCAGTGACAAAGACATGTGCCAGTCACAAACCTCACTGTCTGCAACATCCAGATCCACCACTCTGATGTTATTTTACTGAGAATTTATTCACAGCAACATCTAAAGCCCCCAAACCCCCAAAATCTGGAAATTTTATTCAAGAATAAATAATGGTGTGGATTCCAAGAGCAAAAGGTAATCAATTTTTTTTATATGTGAAATATTCCCTGCATGGAAAGCCCTCCCTACAAAAGATGATACATGAACACACATGGGTTATCTGAAAATTTTCTTCCTGAAGATTAAATTTTCACTTCCACCCCCAAAATACATGTGTAGTTCCACATCTTAAGAAAATGAAAGTGTATTATCCTTTACAGTACTTATTCCCCATCAAAGCTACAATGAGGTGGGTCCCCATTTTTTCACCACACCCCATCATCACCAGGAAATATCTGATTACAAACAGACTCTGCTGTATAAATACGTTTGTTTGCTTACACAGGCAGATTTAGGACAGGAAATAAATGCTAATATTTAAAAATATGATTTTTTTTTTTGAAAGAATGAGTCAATGAGTGCCCTAGAGATGCTGGGGTAGATTTTGTGGGTATTGGGGCAGACTGGATAAAAGGATTTTTTTTTCAGAAATGCATAGCTAGGCAATAGATTGAAAAAGAATAAAACACAATACAATAAAATAAAATAAAACAAAATAGTAAAATAATCTGCACATTGTAGGGGAGCAGATGCCTTGAGCTGGAACATATTCACCAGAGCAGCCTTCCCGTAGGAAGGTGCAAAAGAAAAAAACACTACCAGAGAAAGAGACCTTTGTGGAGTTTGTTCTATTAATAATTAAAAAAAATCTTAATTTCTTCAATGCATCATCCCAAACCTTCCATTACCTAAACATTCTCTCGGTGGAAAAGGTAGTCAGTCATTTTTAATACTAATTAAGTACACAAAACTCCATCATTCCCCTTGGAATGGCCATTGGTTGCAGTTGGGAATGCACATTCTGCCACAAAAGACATCTCAGAAGCTCTTTCTTATCCATTGAACTACTTGAAAAAAACCACAACAAAACCCCAAACCCATTACACACACACTTACAAAGCCCTGCCCACACAGTTTCTAAAATTCACCATTTTTGGTAAATATTTAACACACACAAACCCAATTACAATTTGTACCAGTAAAATAAATTGCCCACATGTAACTTTGTGGGCTCAAATTATGCTTTGCATCTCAAGTAACTGCACAGGACACTGCCTAAGCCTTCATGAACCAGGAAGAGTTTCCAAGATTTGTCCTTGACGAGTATATTTAGAGCGAAAAATCCTATTATTTGCTTTATGTTAAAACCTCTGAATTAATTCTAAATGCTGAATGAAACAGGTCCATGGACAGCACAAAGATAAACAGTCCACCTAGAAAGGCTTCTGTGAAAGCCAATTTAACAAATTCTGTTGGCAGCATCCTTTTCCCTGAGTATTACAGGAAAGGACTGAATCAAAACGTTTGCTGATAGAGCTTAGAGGCAAGTTTAAAAGGTCCAAAGCCGAAAGATACTTTGGTTTAATGATATTTTATGTGCTTACAAAATGCATTTAACCACAACTGATATCAAGGTTCATTATCTCAAAAAGCACACGAGTTTAACCTGTGTCTTAGATTCAGATAGAGAGTAATAATATAATATATAAATGACTCCATAATGGGAATTAATTTATGAATTTATCTCTGCAAAGCCAATTACTCCCATCATACCCTAGAAGCTTAAGCAGACAAAAGCAGGTGGCTTCAGTCCACCAGGCTCCAACTATTCATTTATTTGAACAATTTCTGAAACAGGCCTTGAACAGCCTCTGGAAAATTTCTGAAGACTTTCTAATACAATGGAAAGTTTATTTACATTCTGATCTCTGAATGCTATTAGTACTTGACTATATCCCACTTAATCAATTGTAGTGTAAAAGATGCTTCAGAGACTTTATGGACTCTGTTGACCTAAAAGGCACTATTAAAAAAAAAAAAAAAAGTTTCACAGAACTGGGGATACAGGGATGTGGAAATTCCATCTGACATCTTGCAGGAGTAATTTTTTTTATAGTAATCCATTTGCTTATAGATTTGCCTGGACTGGTGGCCTTTCCATGGGAGGATGGAAAGAAGATGAAGCCAGTGAGTACGGAATTGGACAAGGTGATCAGCAGAGGCAACTTCCCACCTGAACTCTGTCATTCTACGGAGTTTCTTCCAAAGAAAAATTATTATAGGGAAGTACAAACCACCTTTCAGGGAAAAAAGCACATATGATTTACAGGACAAGCATCAAACCCATCAGTAGCATTGCCATGGTGCAAATTTCTTTGCATAAAATCAGATATTGGTGGATACAAACAGGATATAAGATGTTTAAAGGCAAACACCCTGTGGATTTAGCATGTCTCGAGGTTTTGCATTCCACCCTGTCACCACACGCCCCCTGTCTGCATACAGGGGAATGTTGTGCCTCTCCTGCTGCAGCTCGGATGGCAAGGGGAGGTGCTGCTGCCTGGTGCTCGCTCCCGGCAAGGGCAGTGGGACAGGCTGGAGCACAGCCTCCCTGCTGAAACCTGGCATCTGCAGGGCTGCTCCAGCCAGGCACAGGCTCTTCCTTCAACAGATCCAGCAGTGGCAGAGCTGTTGCCTCCTGAAGTGCAGTGTGGATCTGTCCCTGCCTGGAGGCATCAGTGCTGTCTAGGAAGCGCTCCAGCGTGAGCCGCTTCATCCCTGTGAGTAGCACCAGCACCACAAACCTTCAGTTGCACTTGGGAACATCTATTTCTGATAGAAGAATTGGAATGAAGAGGCATCTCAGATCATAAACTCCAGACTCCTTGGTTGTCATGGCAACTGCATCACATAATTTGTTTCTCAACATTTAGCCAAGCTCCATCTTGGAACTTCTTCGATTTCTTGTCCCTGTTATTCCTGGTAGGCCCAGAACATTTGGAAAGAACGGGTATTTTTTAGTAATTTCCCTCTTAAATGTGACCTAGTTTATATTTATCCTTTTTTTACTGTGCCAAACTGCCAAAAGCCTAAATAGCCATGATTTCCCCTACTCTCCCTGCATTTTACAAACATATCAGGTGGGAGTAGTGTCCTGCTTTGTTTAAAAGTATTCTATCAACTTCCAATGACACAGTCAAAAACCCAAATGGAGCACAACAGCTGTCCAGCCCTTCAAAGCCTTTTAAAATTGTTTTTAATGTGTCTAATTTCAGTCAAATCAGTTTATCAAGATGGTCACATGTTCTCCTGTATTTCATCGAACTTACGCTGCACCCATGTCAGTGTTTGATCTCTCTGAAGGGAAATGCACAACTCATTTTCTTCTAATAACCTACCAGATTTACTGGCACTACCCTTTCCTCAGTCACTGACATTTCTGAGTATCTGAGAGAGTTCCTCATAACAGTGGGTACAGCAGCAGAATATTTGATCCTAATGTTGGTGATAAATTATTAAAGCCTGACTTCTTCCCCCAAGAGTCACCTTGTGAATTTTGCCCAAGTCACCATGTACATATATATATGCACACCAACACAGCACAAGAAAACACAACCATACATTTTAATCAAATAGCCTTATCCCCAGGTTACTTTAATTAAGGGCTTTCAATAATCTTCCAGCCTTACTAGAAAAATTAGCAATGGAATAATATATCAGCAAGGCTTCTCAATAATATCTTATTTTGTTCCACTAAAAACACTGCCAAGTAACAGCATTGTTTCAGTACAAAACCCAATGGTTAAGTTTGGGGTCCAAGCTGACCTCCAAAAAAACCAGCAGGGTTAAAAGTTGCTGTTCGTCTCTTACTTATGCCATGATTTAAAAAGTGGAACTGTTAAACTAGGATTTTAATCTAAAATTTTGCATTTTGCGTACTTATATCTTACCTGAAAGCTATTGAAAGTGAGTAACTTCTGTCCTCATGAGATTGCCGTACACAAAACATTTAACATCACTCAATTACTTGCACCCTTTCCCATTAAAAAGAATTGTCTCCATTAATCAGTACCTGCTACTATTTTGAATCATTTTGTGTAAGCTACATTTCATTGGAGAGGTTCAATTAACTTTATTGCAGTTGATTAAACTTCAGTGAACCACAATCAATTAACTCACACTCAGGATGAATTTGTCCAAGGGCTGTCAGGTGGGAGAGGTGGCACTTCTTCATGTTGGAACTTGTCTTAGGGAAAAAAATCCCATGAATTGTGCACATCTGTTTTGCTTTCTCATACACACACCTGAAAAGGGGTCAGTTTGTGAGGAATCTTTGGGATAATGCTACACTCAACCACCATATATTGATACAAGGAGGGAGAAGTTGTGACTTTCATTTATCCTTTTAATAGAATTACAGAATGGGTTGAAAGGTACCCTGAAGATCACATAATTCCAACCTCCTGCCATTGGCAGAGACACCTTCCACTAAATCAGGTTGTTCCAAGCTCCTTTTGTCTTTTCGGTTTGTATTTATTTTGCATATCTGGGTTCTATTAGTACCTGACAGTTCCTCTACTTTCTGTTTGATTCTTCTTTCCTTAAAATAAACTCACTGAAGATAAGCTGATAACTAATTTCTTTTTTCAAATTCCAATGCTTAAAAAAATATGTTCCAATTTAAAATTCAGTAAAATGAAAGTGAAGTTTGAAGTGCAACAGGGAGTATCTTAGCATTCATCTTGTGAACACGTCTTACATAGAATTTGTTCTGAGATGCTATTATAGCCTATAAATTATGGTACACAGACAGCACCAAAGATAGGGTACCAAAAATAGCAAACTAGAGGTCACACATGAAACCTCTCTGGCATATCTGCCCTTCACAGATGAAATCATGCAAGAAAACCTAGAACTGCTTGACCATTGCAACCAGAGCTGTTCCAACCTCATGCATTTGACATATCCACAAGCACCCACCCCTGCTGGGGTTTTTTCTGAGGTCTCAGCAAAATGGTTTTTCACATAAAGAAAACACAGGCTACCCAAGCAGCACATTTTACAGTGGGAAAACAGACTCTTGTCCCTCTACTCTCCTCTGCTGACCAGTCACCCCATTCCAGTTTGCCATTCCCTCAGCAGAGTCACTAATGCTTTGTGGTGCCCTTCTGATGAACTGACTCCAGAGGGAAAAAAAATAAAAATAAGAAGAGGATAACTTTAATCTGGATCACAAATGATCACTTTGATCGGCCTGCTGGGCCAGCGTGGGCAGCACAGTGTGGTTTGTTCGCTGACAAGTTGTGGCTGAGCATCCTTTTGGCAGCCCTGTACCACCATCAACCCCTTTTGCATCCCTCGGCTCATCTGACAACAGTTTGCAGGGCAGCATGAATAACAGGATCTAGAGTACATTTCTGAGCCAGGCTTATCCCTGGAGCCAGCTCACTGCACGACCTCACCTCCACCTTCACCTGTGCAGCTGCTCTGGCGTGTGAGGAGCCAAGGAAGCTG
Source organism: Platyrinchus mystaceus (assembly GCA_035041135.1). Lineage (NCBI taxonomy): Eukaryota > Metazoa > Chordata > Aves > Passeriformes > Tyrannidae > Platyrinchus > Platyrinchus mystaceus. Next base: position 7,508,080 of record JAWWLV010000179.1, read on the forward strand.
AAGCAGCATTACTGCTGTGCCCTGGAAGCAGCACACTCTGACCTCCAAAGTGATTAAATGCTTCAGACCCCAATTAAACAATTCCCAGCTTAACACTTTATAAAAACACGAGGCTGTGTTCAATCCTAAAAATATATTTTTTAAAATCAGGAATACAGCACTATTATGCAAGCCCTGAGAAGACAATAGATCTTTATTTGAATTCTGAATGAACCACTTGATAAGTATTTACAGTAGGTAGAAGCCTAGCAGGCTGAGCCCTTCTATTTTTAAAATTGTGCATACATACACTAAAGGCCACTAGGCAGAGAATTCTAAAATATGCATCAAAATATAGATCTCTTTATGAGCATTAATAATGCAGCCCAATATTAATTTACATTAGGTAAGCACACATTAGTCAGGCAACATAATTTAAAATTAAACCTTGTACTTGTGATATGAACTGACTTGTTCTGTACCTTTCAATGATTCCCAGTTAAAATCTTCAGAGAGATTACACAGAGATATTGACAGAAAGTGTTGTCATCATGTGTTGATAATCTATATTTGCTCCTCCCACATACAGTCACTTTCCAGAAAATGCATCTGCACTAAGAACAATAAAAAAATGTATTGCTCATGCATTTCTCTTTATGCAGGAAAGCCTAATCTTAGAGCAGATAGAGATAATCCTTTCTTAAAGCCATGTTAGTTTTAACTGTGCTGCCTTAAACTTGGAATCTCTTCTAAGTTTAATTTGGAGGCCATGTGAATAAGGACCGAAATCTGGCCCTAAGAAATGCTTAAGCACATACAGGATAATGAAACTCACATAACAAATATTTTCTGTATTAGATTAGAATGACAAAATACCCATCGGTCAGGTTATTCATGAACTTGGTGGTGTTAGGAATGTCCCACTCTAATTAAAGATTTACTCATTATACTAACCATACTGCAGCTTTCTGCTAATTGCCAAAAGACTGTGCATGTTTTATGCAAGACTTCCAAAACTGAATGTAAAAACCCACAAGAGATATCAATCGTAGACAAACAGCACACAGCATATCGCAGAATAGTTACAAACATGGAAATGTTTAGTTTAAAATAACCAGCCAAACAAAAGTACAAATAAATTTTAAACTACCTATAAACAAAAAATAAATTTGCATTGCTAAGGCAAAAACAAACAAAACAATCTTCTCAAGTTGTAGCAGCTTGTTTGCAGAAAGAGGTAATCCTGCTTGGATTAATCATAGAACCACAGAATATCCTGAGTTATAAGGGACCCACTAGGATCATCAAAGTTCAACTTCTGGTCCTGCACAGGACACCCCCATGGCTCCTGGACCTCCAACCCTGCAGTGTAAAACTCAACTACCCAAATTTGCTTGCTTAGAATATGTAATACATTACCTGCATGGCGGATGCAGTTTAACCTCACTACTTCCCACCTATTAATATTCAGTCTTGATAATTTTGGTTGTTTCTTTAACAGTTCTAGATGGAGCCCCATTACTTTGTTTCAAAGTTATTAGTTCTCTAATACTAGATCAGGATTGCACTCTAAATCCAGTTCAGCCTGAGACTCACCTTATGACCTTTAAGCCTGTGCTTTGGTTAACAGCCTTGAAAAAGGGACATTAACCCTCAGAATCATAGAACTACTCCACTATGTCTCACGTAACCAACCATCAACCATTTAGGGCCCAATCAACTGACATAGAAAGCACTAATAGACTTGATTAGGAAACACATCACATTATGAAAAAACAGTAATGGACAATCCTCTAGTATCTACTTTTGTTGCACTGCTTATCCTACACTGTAAAAGAATATCCAAATGTATAATTGTAATGTAGAATATACATGAGCCACAAATGCAGAATGTTACAACAACATTAACTCAACGAAAGCTCAGAAGCAACCAGAGACAACTTTTATAGCTCTCTTTAAAGAAAACAAACTTGTTTATAAGAGCAACTTCATTAATTCATAATGAGGCTTTTTGTTACCACTTCAAAGAAGCAACATTCTAATTTGCTTGCTCTCCACAACAGAATAAGAACTTTTTATCATCTCAAGCCGGAGTATAAGAGCAAAAAGCTTCTCTGTTAAGAAGGAATGATTTATTTTGGTGTTAGTGAACAAGCATCATAGAAGGATAACAGCAGATTCCTCAGAGCACTTTGTCATAGTGAATAAGAATCACCAACAAACCTTTCATTAGGTTTGATTTTATTTGTAAATAGTTCGAAATAAAAATCTATTTTTGTGTGATCTGATGACTCAGAGAGCATCAGATCACAATTCTCACAGAGGCAATTCTCTGGCCTTTCCAGTGGCTCCACCCAGCCTACACAGAACGCCAGTCCCAAGGGAATATGCTCCCAGCAAAAGGCAGAACCAGTGGAGCAAAGCTTTGCCTCCCGCACCGCTCCCAGTCCGCAGGTGCCTGCAGCGGCCGTGGGATGCTGCAAACCGTTGGGAACATTCACTCCACAGTCAAATCCTGGATCCACACAAGGCAAAAAAACCTCTTTGGGAACACTTCTTGCCTTCTGGTGGCCAAAAGGAAGCCAAGCCTGCCTTGTTCTTTCTCTCAGCACCTAAAGTTAGCAGCACAGTCGCCTGCCTGGCACACAAGAGTCAGCTGGGCGATGCAGGGGATGAATCAGTGCTGTTACGCACTGACATTTCAGGAACACTCTGAAGAGCTGTACAACCATGTACCAACGTAGCAGCTCAGCACAAGCCTATCACAGAGATAAACGTGGCCCAAAACTCAGCAGAGGCACTGAGGAGAGGGAGACAAATGAAGCACAAGCAATGATAACAGGGCTTTAATTTAGAAAACAGCAGCCTCATTTGTACCAACAGTAATTTTAGAAACATTAAGGTTGGAAAAGACCTCCAAGATCACAGTTTTGCAGACTTGTTCTCCTGCCACTTCAATTTTCTGTGTATTAAATTTTGAAAAACCCAAAGCCCCAAATTAACAAATAGCAAAGGCCCAGTAAGTTTAATTCTATATTAAATCTTTTGGAATGTGAATTAAGGCTTAAGCACACAAGGGAAGATCAGAAAAGGAACTTACTTAGTATGTTAAGAAGAACAGAAGGAGATGGTGCTACTGTACACCTAATGGCAGAAATGCTACGTGCTTTCAAAAGTAAGGAAGGGAAACTTCAATATAAACACCAAATATAATGCAAATCCCTTATAATTCAAATTAAATTTGTAACTAGGTTTTGCAGAATGGAATTTAAATGTCAACCATGTTCTTAATCAAAGGTTTAAAAGTTAGAACCACTGTGGAAAAGCCAGTATTTCCCACAGAGTAGCAATTGTCAAAAGCTGTGTTTGGGTGACATGGATACTGCTCTTGGAAGAGAGACGGACAGCTTCAGGGAGCTCAAATTCCTGAGGTACTCACCAACCTACACCCCCCTGCAAAAGGAGACAAAACTACCCAAAATGTTGGAATGCCTCATGTGAACATCTGATGTGCCAAAGCTTAATCCAGAATCATCATCCCCAGTGAAGGGGCAGTGAAATGCTCTCTCGTGACAGGAATGCAGATGGCACATCATGCACTGCAGCCCAGGCGCCTTCCTGAGCACTGACCTCCCTGCTGGGATCCTAAATCCTGCTTGGCCAGCACTCCCTTCAGACCCACTGAAGGATTTGGAAATCAGCATGGGCTGAGGACATTTCCAGAGACAATGGATACAGTTGCCTTGCTTTGGAGCCTGATTCTGGCTGTGTGATAACTCCATGCCAGTGGCCTCCCGACAAAACTTTGAATAATTTACTACTGCATGTGACTTTTACATGCTGAAAATAAATCTGGGGAAAAAGAACTTTGCATTTTGCCAAATAGGCATCAAGTAACCCCGGCTGGAGGTTACTGGTTTCATTTCATAGCTGGCAGTAACAATTTCTTTAATGCCATGTTGCTCACATGGCTTTGCTGTGTGATTCACTCACATGGAGACAGAGCTGTGAGAAGGAGGAACACTCACAGCTCTAATTTATAAATTTTAGATGATGTGAAGGTAGTAATTGATTCTCTTTGAATGCCATCTTCTTTTTATTCTGGCCTCTTAGCTCTTTGCCTAATTGCCCAAATTGCAGTAGCATCACATCTGATTTCTCTCCAAATACCTTGACCTAAATCAGCTTTGTCCCAGTTACTGGCACTGACAAGTCTGGCAGTGGTAGAGGGACAATTTCAGTGCACCCTAATATGCTTTTTATTGATTTCCTGGAGGGTTTTTTTAGACTGTACAGAAGACAGCTATGAAAGACATGATTGAAATTCTTAAGTCTAAGGTAACATAAAAGCTTCAGTTCTAGGAAACATTGTAAAAAGTAACCTTAACGTGTGCTACTCACTCACACTACTGTGCACCCCAAATCCTGCACAGGCAGCACTGCTGGAATTGCCCCAATCTGAGGCAGAAAATGTTCTGCCACTGGGTTTTATTCTTGCATGACTGTCAGTCTCCACAGCTTCTTCCTGCAGAATGCAAGGAATGCCTGATCCAAAACCAAAGCTCCTGAGAGCTTATGAAATTCAAGCTATTTTTAGACATCCTAAATATATGCTGTTTGAAATAGTTAAGTGAACAATTGTTACTAATATATACTTTCTTTCACACACATACATAATACAGGCTTATCAGCAGGAGCACATTTCTTACCAAGGGAGCACAATTTTGTCCAGAGGAGTGGAGAAAAATGTAGGTGTGCATTTGACAACGTTTGGATGTACTGGAAATAACTCCCACAGAAGGCATGGGAATGGTAAAAACTGGGGTGTCCAGAGGCAGCACTTTAGAAATAAATAAATAAAGCAAGCAGACAAAGAAAAATAAATAAATAAAGGAAGAAACCAAAATGGGCTGTTAATTAGTCCCCAGCACTTTTTAAGTGGAGAAGAGAAGCTCTAATTTGACAGAGCCTTTACTCACTCCATCAAATGGCCAATGTCGGTGTAACAGGCCAGGGCTACCTAAAACTAACAGAAAAGGAGAATGGACTGGGAAAATAAGTCAGTCTTCTAATCACATATTGACTCCAATTTTAATGTCATCTCAATAGAAAGCTTTAAAGCCACTTTGCAGTTCTTTCTCAGTGTTACTGCTCAGAGGGAAAGAGGGAGAAATGTTGTACTCCTGGAGAGACTGAATCTCATTCTTTAATTCAGAAATCGACTGCATCCAAATCTGGACAACTACGTTTTAAAAATCACTGGGTTTGTGTTTCAAGGTTGGGACAAATCATTAAGATTTCCTGAATTCCTGTGCTATCCTTATGGGCTTGGCAGCTTTGGGAATCCCTGCTCTCCCTCTTTAATTTGATAACACTCCTGTGCATCCTTCCCATGAACACTGAATGTCCCTATTCCTCTCCTTTTCATCTTAAGACACTGAAGGTCACTCCATCCTTCACATCACTACAACTTATGCAGAGGACACGTCTAGGAAACGGAAAAAGGACAATTCCCAAGGTGTGGGAGAGGATGCTGCATTAGGATCACCTGAGCCAGCACGGAGCAATCTGGCACATCTCAGTGATGCAGAGTGACACCCTGCAGAGACACGAGCTCCAGTCCTGGCTGAGAGGCAGCCAGAGCAGCGTGGTGCTGCCCTCGGGCTAATTAACACCACATCAACACGGCTTAGTCACTTTGGGTTTTGGAGCTTGTGCCTTCAATGCCAGTTCAGGGCTCTTCCCACCACTGGCGGTGAAGGGTGTTAATCTGTGCACCCCCCCTGCTCACATCAAACACACGGGGACACCAGACATATGGAGAGGGTTGCTGAAGGTGCAAAGTGTGATTTTCAAAGTGTAATCAAAATCAATATGACTGCAGTGTTGTCAGGGATTAATTAGCTAAGGCATTCTGTAGTTATTCCTCAGCAGCTGAAAGGTAGTTAAATGTGATGTATGACTGTAAAGATTTCGCCTCTTACTTGCTCAGAATGTTGATTTTGCAGCAAGAGGAATGAGGGTTAATTAACTCTGTCATTTTTCTGATCAGATTTTTTCTTGACTTTTGAGAAAAATATTAATACTCCTGGTACTCTAAAGAATTTAGGCACTAACTCCTCCCTACTCCTTCCTTCTCAGACTGTTCAGAAAGAGAGAAAGTTACCAAAATCAGCTCTCACCCTTTCCCAGCACACTCACAGTCTCAGAAATGAAGTCAAAGATATCATTAGACATGTAGTTACTAGTTATTAATGGGGTAAAATTACCTTTCCCCCCGCCCCCCATGCAATCTGCATTTTAGAGAGACTCTAAGTAAGATGGCAAACCTGCAGTGAGACATCCCAAACCAGGCTTTAATTTAGCCAGAAATTGCACACTTAGCTGTTTTCTGGCATATCAACAGTGAATATTTTTTTCCTACAATAAACTGTAATACCAGTGGACCATTATAAAGTCCTTTTACCTACATGGTATCTGTTTCATCTTAACTTGGTACTTTCCTGTTTTCTCAGCATTTTTTAGACAAATGTCCTTGTTAAGTGATAAAATGCTGGGTGAAAGAATTTAAATTTATTTGTTTCTTATGTTGTTTGTCATTTCTTTTTTGTTGAAGTCTACAGGACGCACAAGGAATTACCCATACTGCTAATTATATTAGCAAATAATTTAGAAGTCATACTTGAAATATGTAATAAGTTTTTTTGAAAGAACAACAAAGAACACCACTTTGAAGGCCAAGGACTTCAAATCATTCTTAAAGATGACTTTTACGTTGAGAGATCACTGTAAGGAGAAAAGAGACTGTTGAGATGTCATAACAAGCTGAGGTACTATGCTCATAAGAGAAAGATCTTGAATAAATACTTCCCTGTCCAGCTTTATTTTCAAAGAGAAAAGAAGAGATTGTTTCAGAGAGCAGTACACAGAAATTGAGGATATGCAAGAAAATAGCAACAACTCTCTGGAAATTTTTCCTGTGTCTATGGCATAGGCAGAACTTCCATGTGTAGGAAGTTGTGTGGATGCAGGAACTCTAAAAACATTCTGTCACTTTGTTTAGAGATCAAAGACCCAGAAAACATCATGCAACCTCCTCAAAGCACCAGGTTCTCAATTTTCCATTTAATATATTTCCATCATTGCTCCAAAATTAATAATTCTCATCATGGAATCACAGCATCACAGAATGGTTTGGGTTGGAAGGGACCTTTAGAGATCATCTGCTCCAAACCATCCCCTTCCGTGGGAGTGGACATCCTTCACTAGGTTGGGTTCCTTCCCATAAACCCAGACCTCTTACCTCATAACAGAGGCAAATATATGTCCCTGTTACCAGACAGGAATACTGCAAATACAAAATCTTTTCCACTAACTTTATCCCACTCAGTTCTGTAAGATCAACTAAATAATCAGGGAAACAGGGATGAAATAAGGACTAAGATCAAATTTGTCCTTTAACCACTGACAAAGGTTATCATAACTCTGAGGATTTAAGCCACTACCTAACAAAACATAACTCACAAGTAGGACAGAGCCTGTTGTCTTCAGCCAGAAGAATATATTCCCAAATAAGAGAGTGAAATGGGTAAGTTTAAAAGTCAAGAATAGAAAGGAAGTGTGAATTGCTGGCTGTGATAAAAAATTAGGGTTAATTTCCTCCACCTGGAAAAGACACAGCAATCCTTCACTCTTCAACCCAGCATGGTTCATATTTTATGGTTTTACTACTTTTTTGCCTCCTAAACAAGAAATGTAATTTAGTTTGTTTTTTTGGTTTTTTGGTTGTGGTTTTTTTCTGTATTATTTTTTTTTTAAGTCCTGAATACTGAATTCATCACAGCTCCCACCAAAACATCAGTAAAGTCATCGTCAATATTTCCACTGGGAAATAATCAATTAACAACTGGGACTTGAAGGCTTATCAATTACCTTCTTTGCTCCTGTTTTTGCTTTTTGGTTGCAGTGGGAAAGTGACATTAATTTTGGCTTGAAGCATGTGCTACTTCTCTGTTTTTTTCTTCATGCTTTTCAAAATCAGAACCACCTCTTTACAGAGCTACATGGGCTGTTGTTCCTGCAACCACCTCACTGTCCAGCATCCCCACCACTGGCCCTAGGGTAGAAAAAGGCGGCCCTCACTTAACTTTGCATAACTGGATTTATTTCTCCCTTTTTTTTTTTTTTTTGGTCTCACCCCAGGGTTATCACATAATTTATCAAGAAGAGATGAAGAATTTTGTTTGACATAACTGTGGCCCATCTGGAAAGTTGCAAGAGATGGAATGTGGCCGAAAGCAATGATTTCATCCCACACTGTGACAGCTAGGAAAAAGAAGCAAACAACAAAAAACCCCTCACTGTTAATTCCAGAGTTTCAGAACTGTTTTCACTATAGATGCTGTACTAGTTAAAAGCTTCCTAGATAATACTTAGTCACAGAAACAATAATCTGTGGTTATTTCTTTTCTTTCCTTCGTCATGCAGCAAGACACATATTAAAAAGACACGGAAAAAGCAGGCACTTTGAGAGTTTGCCAGTATTTTGATTAGTGACCAAAGTCAGTGAACTGCACTTTGTCTTTTATGTAAGAATAAGGATGAGTCATGCAGGACTAAAATAAACACCTTCTTAGAGGCAGCCTTGCTAATAATAGTTGCTCATCTTTACTGTCTTCCCCACTGGAAACTACTCTATCACTAAACCAGTACTATGGACCACAGCACAGGAAGGGCTAAGTTTTACCTCAGCTGATTTTACCCTCCTGGTTTGTTTTCTTGAGGATATCAAGGATAACTCACACTAGACAGTTGTACTGGCTTTGTGTGACACGGTTTGGTAGCAGGGAGGGCTCCAGAAGTGGCTTCTGTGAGAAGCTGCTGGAAGGCTCCAAGGCAAACCCACTGGTGGTCATGGCTGAGCCCATCAGTGATGGTGGTATCACAATCAAGAGAGAATACGTGAGAGAAACAGCTCCACAAGGCACCCAGACAAGGGAATGAGGGGGGGAAGGAGGTGCTCCAAGTGCCAGAGGTGCAGACCACGGTGAGGCAGCTGTGGAAGCTGCCTCTGCAGCCCGTGGAAGTCCAAGGGGGAGCAGAAATCCACCTGCAGCCCCTGAAGGAGCCCCCAGCAGAGCAGGTGGATGCCTAGAGGGGGTTGTGACCCTGTGGGAAGCCCATGCTGGAGCAGATTCATGGCAGGACCGGTGATCCTGCAGGAAACCCACGCTGAAGCAATTGTTCCTGAGGGAATGCACCCTATGGAAGGGACCCACACTGGGGCAGTTTGTGAAGACCTGCAGCCCATGGGAAGGATTCAGGCTGAAGTGTCTCCCTCCTCTTCTCTGGAGCAGGGGAAGAGTGTGAGGAATCCTCCCCCTGAGGAGAAAGGAGCATCAACGACAACATGTGAAGGACTGACCACAGCCCCCACTCATCACCCCAGTGTGCCACTGTGGAGGAGGAGGTGGAGAAAATCAGGAGTGAAGCTGAGCCTGGGAAGAAGGGAGGGGTCAAGGGAAGGTGTTTTAAGATTTGGTTTTATTTCTCATTACCTTGATTTGATTTTTTATAAATTAAATTAATTTTTCTCCAAGTCAAGTCTGTTTTGCCTGAGTGATCTCTCCCTGCCTTTATCTCAACACAGGAACCTTTTGTTGTATTTTCTCCCCCTAGTCCAGCTGAGGAAGGGAGTGATGGAGTGGCTTTGGTGGGCATCTGGTGTCCAGCCAGGCCTTACCCACCACAGAAGAGGGGCACAGCAGTTTTAGAAATGCGCTCCCACAAACATTTATTCATCCATGAATCCTGCATGTCAGTGATACCAATGGGAAGCTACATTTATGACTGCAATATTAACCCAGAAAACAGGAATAGTACCTATTCCAAAAACTTAAATCATACCTGTGAAATGTTCTGTATATGCATCCCATAATAAACATGTGAATTATATTTTGACACTTTGAGAAAACTATTATACCTGTAAATG